>LBNU01039129.1:0-11809 GCA_014162995.1 Artemisia annua
CAAATACAATCACAACATACACATCACATGATAATCAATAGTTAGGTTTCATTAGATCTGAGCAAACACAAAGTAAATTAGCCTAGCATGTTAAAAGAAAGACAAGTACAAGCATAAATCACACAACACATAGACATATTGTATGAATAAAGACTTATCTTGGATTAAACATGCAAGTTAGAGGGGTTAGGATACCCTCTAAGGTCACTAATACACGAACTAGGGTTTAACCCTAAAGTTCTTCACACCAAAATTCGACTCTAGTTCTCCAAGGTTGTATATCAAGTAAAGAAAAATCGTTCTATATATATAGAAAACGCGGGCTGACGGCGTCAACCCAATAGGTGACGTCGTCAGCTCGGCGATTAGGGTTTTCAAACGGCCTTCCTTGACGTGGTCATAATTGCTAGTTCCAAATCTGACGGCCTTGGTTGACGGCGTCACCAATTTGCACTACGAACTCTCTGGCCCGTCACGAGTATTTTTCCAATTATGGACTTCACTTGTTCCTGACGGCGTCACCTTGTAGAGTGTGACGGCGTCACCTTCTGTAATCTTCAAGGTCTTTTGAGTTTTTGTTGTTTTCCGCACTTTTTCACTCCGAAAACGCCCTAAAATGCTTCTTTTGTGATTTTCCCTTCAAAAGTACCTAAAATGAGAAAAGAAACGACTTTGGGTGAAATCCAAACCAAAAACATACGAATTAGGACTCAAACCGACCTCTAAAAACGTAACATTTTTCGTCTCATCAAACAAGAACGCGCTAAACTAAATGAAAGAGTCCATGAACTCGAGAAAAAGGTTAAGAAACTAAATCATGGCAAAGAGGTGGTTGAACCTTGTAAGAAATGTGAATCACTCACACTTGAGGTTGACTCTTTGAATAATAAAGTCTAAACTTCAAAAAGAATCTTTAAGATTTTCAAAATTTAAGAAAAGCACAAATGATTTAGAAGAAATTATAAGTCGTCAAAAGAGGTCCCAAGATAAGGAAGGTCTTGGATTTTCAAAACCTGGTCAAACATCTTCTACAAGTATAACAAAACCAATTAGGAAAGCGAAATTCCAAAGTTTTCCAAGGCTGACGCGCTGGATGACGCGTCAACGCGCCAAAAGTGCACCAGACCTCTTAAGCAAAATGGAGTTCCGTCAAATATTTATAACAAACCAATTACACCTCAAACTCCTTTTGCAAATACTCGAAGGAACCAAGCTCCCGTCACGAGAAGGGTAAACCCAAGATAAAATTTTAACTCTGGTTCTCGTAATGGCCTTGAATATACACAACCTAGAGTTTATAATAGACCACTCTTGACTACACCCAATATGAGACCTACTACACCACATAACCAAAGACCTTCATTTCAAAATAATCAAAGTTCTTCTCAATACCAATACAACGACTATCAAAGAAGAAACAAATCCTACCCAAACCAAACCTTCTTTAGACCACAAGGATATAACAACCATAGACCAAGTTATCAAAGTCAAAATAATTTTCAAAATAATCCTTGGTCCGTTTTTTCTAGTTTTGGTATTGAGAAGTTGTGTTTCTTACTTCAAGACCCAAGAATGTACAACATGGGCACTATGAATGCTAACCAAAATGGACCCAAGAAACAATGGGTACCAAAAGCATGAGCTATGTCTTTGTTGTAGATTTGTCTCAAAAGTGATCTACAACCGGATGAGTGGGTAGTGGATAGTGGTTGCACTAAACACATGACCGGGAATAGAAGATTGTTCACATCATACACGACGTATAATGGCAATCAAGTCATTTTTGGGAGCAAACTTAACGGCAAAATTGTCGGCAAAGGTAATGTCCTTCATGGCTCCATAGAAATTACCAACGTTGAGCATGTTAGGGGTCTAAACTTTAATTTGATTAGTGTGAGTCAACTTAGTGATGATGATTGTGTGGTAAAGTTTACTAAAGTAGATTGCTCTATTAGTAAAAATGGTATCATATTAGCTAAAGGTGTTAGGAGGAATAACTTGTATACATGCAAGCTAGGTGATAACTCCAAACAACACATATGTCTTGCTTCCATGGTGGATAACTCAACGCTTTGGCATAGGAGGTTAGGTCACGCCAATATGAGGTTAGTTCAAAACCTAGCTTCCAACGAGCTAGTACGAAACATACCAAAGTTGAGCTTTGAAAGATATTATTGTGATACATGTCTAGGGAGTCAAGGTCAAGCAAATAATAGAAATAAAAATGAAGTGTCAACTAATAGGGTTTTAGTATTGGTTCACTTGGATTTGTATGGTCCATCTGCAATCCAAAGCTACGGAGGAAACTCCTACACTTTGATAATTGTAGATAATTATTCAAATTATACATGGGTCTTGTTCTTAGAAAATAAAGAAGGAGTCTTAAATAAATTTGATATCTTAAGAAAGAAACTTGAAAACCTACTTGATTGTTCAATTGTTTCAATTAAAACAAATTATAGTAGTGAATTTCATAAGATGCAATTTGGAACCTTTTGTGAACAACATGGAATATCTTATAACTTATCGGGCCCGTTTACTTCTCAATCGCATGAGATTGTAGAAAGAACACATCGTAAGTTAAGAAAGATGAGTCGAGCTATGCTTGATGAACAATCCATCCCACAAAAGTTTTGGTGTCATGCCCTAGATACCGCTTGCTATATCTTTAATAGAGTCTACATAAGAAAAGTCATTAATAAAACTCCATATGAAATACTTAGGAATAGAAAACCATCCCTAGAGTAATTTAGAGTCTTTGGTTGCAAAGTATTCATACTTAACACCAAAGAATACCTTAGCAAATTCGATCCAAAGTCGTATGTAGGTGTCTTCTTAGGATACTCTGAAACAAGTAAAGCATACATAGTGCTTAACAAGGAAACAATGAGGATTGAGGAATCCCTCAACGTAACCTTCGACGAAAGCTTGCCCGAGCGTTCTACATCTCCTACCGTTGAGGATGATGTGATCAACGAGCACATAGCTCATGATCAAGAAAGGTCGCCGACATTACAAGTTAATGTTTCGGATGACGGCAATCCTAAAGATGTGAGAGAAGTGAGGGGTCATCCGATTGAGCAAGTCATTGGCGACTTGAATAAGAGGACACTTAGATCACAAACAAAACAAAATTAGGATTGGCATGACATTCAAAAATCAAAATTGTTTTGGGATAGACCTAGATGATCATCATCTTAAGAGAACAATCTTTTGTAGTAAAACATATCGTCTAGAAGTCATTTATAACGCTATTAGAGCTTATGTGACTAGGACTCGTGTGAAGGCATGGAAGGAAAAATTTTGTGTTTTCAAGAGGTAAGATATGTATCAACTCATCATTCAAACAATGATTGATAATGTCATAGATCCTACATGTCTATACTATGTGTTCGAACGAAGAAATTTGACACAAATTATCTTGATTCATCTCGATAATTTTGACTATGTTATGTTTCCAAGATTAGATAAAAGGTCAAAACACAATTCACACTTGTGTTAAAGATATTGTATCTAATTCTACTTGTTCTCCTTATGAGATAAATACATGTTGCATGTCTAAACTTAATTGATGTCTCATGCATAACTTTGGTGCATGCATAATTCACTATGAAAAATAGCATCTTAGCTCCACCTTTACAAAGCTCATCTCTTTCTTTTATTCCTTACACCATCACATGCTTAATGACATATTGGTGCATGATTTAGATGGCTTGACCATCTCTTCAAGCACCTAAGTACATGAACTCATCATAAACATAAAGAACTAGTTACTTAATTCATACCTACCACCTTTCTTCCCTTCTATATAAATCACATTATCACTTGCATCTACACACACTTCATCTCCCTCCTTCAAAACTTAACTCAAAAAAATCTTCTCACCAAAAATGAGTAATGTTTCAAACAATGACTACAAGGGTAAATCCATGTTGGTAAATGAAAAACCAAATGATGAATGGGAAAATCCAACATGTATTGACAATGAAGTTCTTAGGAATTATGTTATGAAGTGCCTTTGGAGTGACCCCATTTGGTACAAAACGGGGTACCCTCTCCCTCCGAAGCTTGATGCTTCAAATAACAACCATACACAAAGGTGTAGTTGTTGTGTGAAATCCATCAAGATTGAGAATGAGGTCAAGGACCTTCAAGAGGAGTTTAGAGAGTTGCACCTTGCATACAAGAACAACTTCATGATGATGGAAAATGCCGTGAAGAATCTTGCAAAGGATGCGGCTCAAAGGCGGAAGAAGTAAGTTTGCTTGGGCAAACTCAAAACATGGGTGATATAGTAGATCATCATGTGTAGGTCTTATCTTGTGCTAGAATAAAAAGTTGCAATCATTTGCTTCCATCTTATGTTTGTAGTAGTTCTTGTTGTATGCTTCTATCATGAAATAAAATTATCTATATGTCTATGTATGCTCATATTTAAAGCATTAATAATTACATGCTCAACAAATGGTTTTTGGAGTCATATTGGACAGATATATAGATGCATATATTGAGAACTAACCCATGTCATAAGTATCCAAATGGTCACCTAACCCATCTTGGACTTTCACATGTGAGGATTTCTTGGTTGTTGGATGTTGTGTTGTTTTCATGTAGCTAGGCCACCGCAAAGGTGAGGCTCTTGACCCATGGATCCCCGCCTTGGAACAAGGGGGAGCAACAATCTAGGGGGAGCTATGTTCAAGGGGGAGCACACTCGGGTGCTATGGAACAAGCTACTTTACCCATTCACATGGAAGTCCCGCCTTTTTTATTCGACAAAAGGGGGAGAAAGAAAGCAAGGGTGAAGGTCAAGCTCAAGAGCAAGCAAAGGAATTCACCAAATTTACAAGGCAAGGTCAAGACGCAAAGCTTCACCAAAGGCGCGCTTGTCTTCGCTACGTTTGTAAGTTTTATTTGCTTTCGGATTTTATTTGTCATCATCAAAAAGGGGGAGATTGTTGAGGCAACATGATCAAGATCTCCTAATGTTTTGATAATGACAAATAAACCTTCGAAACACTTAAAACATCAAACGGTAGCCTAATTCGCAAAATTCCATGTCTGCTGCTGGCGCGCTGCCGGCGCGCTGACGCGCCGGGGACGCGCCAGGGGACTGTATGGAATTTGGCGAATTTTCAAAGTCGGCCTTCCCCTTACCCGACAAATGTGGATCTTTCAATTCAGGTATGAATATGTTATGTGCTTAATTGAGAACACTCGAAACGAGTTTTGAGATTAGAGAGATCCTATTTTTAAAGCACCCACTTTGGGAAAACGCCAACTCAAGTTTTCTAACACTTGCCTCTAGCCAAGGCCTTTCTAAACTTAGGGAGCTTATATATTTCACGTAACAACACGTGAAAGCATCCATATGCTCATATCCCGTGCTTACGTCTTCTCTAATCACGTAACGGGTTTACTCCCTTATTGGTCAAACTAAGTCCAAGGTCACTTTGCGTAAATGCATCCTTTCCCACTTGGGTTATGCTTTACATATCGGCAAAGCACTTGACTTGTTTGCACCAAGGTGTTAGTTGAGAACGTCGAGTCGTGGAAAGTCACGAGATATGAAACTATGGATTCTCGACGTATTGTTACTTGGGTATATAAGTAACTTATGATTTTTCTCAACCTATAATCTTAATTGTCAAATTTCTTTCTTCTTAATGACAATTAGATTATTTACTAATCTTCTCTTTATTTCATTCTTAATATTTTCTTAATTATCTTTTTCAACAAATTACCACTTAACCCAAAACCACCTACACCAAAACCATTTAAACCAAAACCATTTACTACAAAACCATCAAACCCAAAACCACCCTTCTCAAACCCTAAACCACTATTACCTCTTCCCCATACACTCTTACACACTCTTACAATATTCCCTTACACACATCACCCTTTTGTACCTTTTGTCCCCCTCACACAAACTCCCACACAACATTCCTTCCACTTTCCAACACACATATTCTCACATACTCCCACACAAATTCAAACTACACACACTACAATTCAAATTTCACACACTACTCACATACCCACTTTACATTTAAATTACACACACTTCCCTCACAAACCTTCTTCACACACACTTACACATTCTACCCCTTACTTTCATACCTTAACCCTTTCCCTCCAAGCAAAGCATATTCCCTTTGGAATATTCCTTTGTAACCCAACTTTGGTTAACCTCCATCACCAACACCCAACCTTGGTTAACTCTTAACCTAACCAACATGATCACTTAAACCTTCTCAACCCAACCATGGTTAACTTTCTAACTTAACCCTTTCTTACTTAACTATGGTTATCCTCTAAACCTTATAAACCCTTAACTCTAACCACAATTACACTTTAACCCTTCCCTTGTGGAATATACCATGGCATATTCTCTTCTTAATTATGCCATGTGAGGAATTACCTTTACACCCCTTCCAAATTACCCTATCTACACTTCTCACCTTTGGTAATTTGTTTTCTCTTTATCTACTTCACAAAATGTTTTTCAAATTGGCTATTTGAGTTGGTAAACCTTAGATTGATTAATGTTAAGGTTTAGTGTGAAGTACAATTGGGGGTTTAGCAAGGTTAGGTATTTAAAAGACGAACACCCAAGTTTTGGGAAAAATGTTACAGAGGTTCTGGCGCGTCACCCATGCGTTGACACATGGGCAGCGCGCCGGCCTCGGTAAATTCTTCCCAAGTTGGGTCTTGGCCTATAAATACCCAAACTTGCCTCTTGTATTCCTCACCCCTTGCCATTATTCTTTCTCTCTAGATTCTTTCTCTCTAAACACTCTCTAATCTCTATATCTCTAATCTTGTGTTCTTGATTATCTCTAACATCTTTGAAAGAACACATCTCTTTGCAAGGGAAGAATCACAAGAACTTAATCCACTCTTGTAATTGTGTCTTTAGGTTAGGTTAGGGGTTGATTGAACAAACAATCTTCCTATTCATTTGTTTGTACGGTAAGTCTTGTGTCTTGTTGACCAAGCCTAGATCATTGGTAGAGGTCTTAGTGACCAAGTGTAAGTCGAGTCACGAGGTTCTTTTGGGTGGTTTCCGAGGGCGGAATACCGTTGGGGAGTAACTCCTTCTTTGTGAGCATCAATATTGTTGAATATTGGTGGAGTGAATTTTAACGGTTTATAGTCCACCGAAAGGATTATACTAGATTAATAGTGTCGGTGACGTGGATTCGCAACTGGACGTACGAATGGTATAAACCCCCCATCCCGAACCAGTATATATCGTTGTGTTCTTTACTCGCTTTATATACTTGTGTTTGTGTTTGTGCTAGTGGTTGTTCTCTTCTAGACCACCTGGTGTTCTTCGAGGCTTAAAGTTTTTAAACGTTCTAAAAGCCGAAGAAACCGTATTCACCTCCCTTCTACGGTTCTACAAAGTTGTTCAAGCTAAACAAGTAGCAACCGTCTATGAATGTGATTTGGCTTGTACCCCTAACCCCATGGAACCAAATTCAACACGGTTTCCAAATACAAATTCTTCTGTTCTTGGCAGGTTATCGAAATATGTCTTTGGATCATCGACTCGGGTTGCCCCAAGCACATGCCCGGGAATTTAAAGCTGCTGATCAATTTTGTTTGGAAATTTATGGGTTCTGTATGCTTTGGTAATGATCATGTAGCAGCTATTCTAGGTTATGGAGATCTTCAGTTTGGGAATTTCTTAATCACTCGAGTTTACTACGTCGAAGGGTTGGGACACAATTTGTTTTCAGTTGGGCAATTTTGTGATGCAGATTTAGAGGTCGCGTTTAGGAGAAATAAGGTTTTTGTTAGAAATTTGGTTGGAGATGATCTTTTAACTGGAAATCGTGGCACTAACCTTTATGCTATCGACATCAATACAATGGCCTCTACATCACCAATTTGTGTTATGATAAGAGCATCTGAAACAAAGTCTTGGTTGTGGCATCGACGTTTATCTCACCTCAATTTCGACACCATCAACAAATTAACCAAAGACAACATCGTCAACGGACTTCCTAAGTTCAAATACACCAAGGATCACTTATGTCCATCATGTGGACAAGGGAAAAGCAAACTAGCTTCATATAAACCCAACACCATGCCTAGTTCGGAAGCAAGGTTACATCTATTACACATGGACTTATGTGGCCCAATGAGAGTTGAAAGCATCAATGGAAAGAAGTATATTCTGGTCATTGTTGATGATTATTCAAGATATACTTGGGTAAAGTTTTTGAGATCAAAAGACGAAGCACCTAGCAACATCATTACCTTTCTGAAGCGCATTCAAGTTCTACTTCAAGCTACAGTAAGGATTGTAAGAACAGACAACGGCACAGAATTCACCAATCAGGAGTTAAGAACGTATTTTGAAGATGTTGGAATCACACATCATACATCAGTTGTTAGAACTCCACAGCAGAATGGGGTAGTTGAAAGAAGAAATAGAACTCTTTTGGAAGCTGCTCGCACAATGCTAATTGTTGGGAATTCTGCTGAGTGTGAATTCCACTGATGGTTACTGCTGAAGGGAATCTGCTGAAGACCAGATTCTGCTAATGAAGTATTACTGCTGAAGACATAGTTCAGCATGTTTAGTTTCTGCGGACTTAGTAAAACTGCGTATTATGTAATGTAGTTAGGATATGCATGAGTTATATTAGGAAAAGATAATGCATATTATTTAAAGTTTATAGAAGATACGTTTCTTGGAAAACGGTTTAGGTTAGTGTTCCTTGTCTATAAAAGGAACACAAGTTTATGTTTGATGTAACGAACGAGTTTATAAGTTTTCAATATATAATCCATAGAGGATTAAGCGTTCCTAGTATTTATTGTTTATGCTTGTATTTGTTTTCCGCATTAGAGTACAAGCTTTGGAGATTCTCTATTAGAGTGTTTGTGATTACATAGACACTGCTAACGATCAACGAGAGCTACAAGATCTATCAAGGTTAAATAGATTCAACAAGTGGTATCAGAGCCTCAGGAGAGTCTCTTTGATACTAAGAAAATCAATTCTTTAAACAACTCCTCAACAACACAACTTTACATAATGTCTGGATCTGATGCTGAGTCGGATACAACACACAATCAAAACACAACATCCCTACATCACCTCACTCTCTCAAACAGCAATGCAAAATTCCCTTACCTTAAGAAAGAAGAGTATGAACTCTGGGCAATGCAGATGCAGAACTGGATTACCAACATTAACCATAATCTTTGGAAGGTGGTCCTTAAAGGTAATAGTCCAAAGAGGACTGGTACTGATGCAGATGGTAGAATATACTATCTTGATCCTACATCTGCTGAAGAGGTTCTTGCTCTTCAGAGGGAAAACAAAGTTAGAACTATACTTCTTCAAGCTATACCTCCAGACCACTTGGGTGACTTTCACTTCATGTCTGATGCAAAGGATCTCTGGATGGCAATTAAAGCTAGATTTGGTGGGAATGATGAGTCAAGAAGGATGAGGAAGTCAATGCTGAAGCAGCAGTTTCAAGAGTTTCAGATCACTGAGGAAGAAGGTATACACAAGGGTTATGACAAATTTCACAAGATTCTGAGTCAATTGAATCAGCTGAAGGCAAGGCCAGACAATGAAGATTGCAATGCTAAATTCTTAAGATCCTTGCCTCCATCATGGCTTCAAGTAAGTATTGCACTCAAAGCCAAGGGTGGATTGGATATGATGAGCTTTGATGATTTATACAACAAGCTCAAAACTCTTGAACCAGATGTCAAAAGTCCTATTCGCTCAACTACTCCAAATTACTCAGCTTTTGTTGGTTCTACATCCAATATAATGCCTCCTAGTTCAAGTCCAATTTCAACTGCATCATCTTCATACACACCAACCAAATCACATTCTTCTGGTAGTGTGTTGGAAGATGTACTTCACTCCTTTGTTGCTGATTGTGAATCTCAGCAGCAACTCTCCTATGAGGACTTTGAACAGGTGGATCCATTGGATATGGAAGAGATGAACTTGAAGTGGCAGGTGGCTATGCTTTCATTAAGCATCAAGAGATTTGAGAAAAAGGCTGGGAGGAAGTTTGGTTTCAATGGCAGGGATTCAGCCAGGTTTGACAGAAGGAAGATCAAGTGTTACACTTGTGGTCAAATGGGTCACTTCTCTAGAGAATGCAAGGATAGGAAATCTACTGATGAGGTTAGGTATTCTACCTATCAGCAGAAACAAGGGGAAGTTGATACTGCAAAAACTGGATATCCCACAGCTTTGATCACTCTGGATGATCATGTTGACTGGAAGGCTCATGAGAGGAGTGATGGTGATAGTGATCAGAGTGGATTGCTGGCAAGCTGTACTTCAGAGGATTCTCATGATCAATTTGCTCTTATGGGCATCTCTCAGGTACATAACTGTGTGTTTGGTTGTAGTATAAGATATAATGAACTTAAAGAACAATATGATGAATTGAAACCTAAATATAATGAGTGTTATAAAGACCTTGAGTCATATAAACGTGGTCTAAAGATAGTAGAAAAACAAAAGATTTGGTTTCAAAAGAATCAAGTTGCTTATGAGGAGGAAATAAAAGGGTTGAAACAGGAATTAAAATGTGCTCAAGATGAGTTAATCTATACTAAGAAGTTAAAAGCTAATTTAGAATCTGATAAACAAGTTCTTCAAGAGAAGCTAGATAATGAAATAGCTACACAAAAGAAGTGGTTAATATCAGGTGATAACTTAGCTAGAAGTTTGTATGGTTGTCAAGCTGTAAATTCTGGTATAGGTTTAGGTTTTAAGAAATATGTAGGATTAGAAGCTAGGGATGACAGTAGAAAAACTACACCAGCAGGATTAGCAAACTATGTTAAAGAAGGCACCTTACATGCTGTCCCTGGTCCCATTAGAGGTGAACATATGCCCATTGACCTATCCATTACAGTTGACTTTGATGGATCACATCATTTATATGGCAAAAAGTCAAGTGACTTATCTGACCCTGTTACTAATGATGCTGACTCTGTCTCTTGCAGTGACAAGTCTTCTGAAAAAGGGTCTACTGCCTATGAAAGCTGTGATTCAAGTGATAAGTCAGACCCTCCCAAGACCTCTTTCAAGCCTTCACCCAAGTCCTCAAACAAGCCTCTAGGAGTTGCTGCTGATGAATCTCATTCAAAGACAGTTTCTACTGAAGACTTGTTATTTAATTCTTTGCAAAACAATAATGTTAATTCTGTCAAAAACAATTCTGTTAATGTTTGTGGTTTGAATGCTTTCAATAGAACTTCTTTTATTGATAAATCTTCTAGAAAGAAGAAATGTTTTGTGTGTGGAAGAAAATCTCATTTAATTAAGGATTGTAAGTTTCATGAGCAAAGAATGGGTAATTGTGCTAAGACAACTAGACAAATGTGGAAACGTGTTGATGACATACCTGCTTATATTCCACAAGCAACTCAATCTAACAGCAGATACAATACTGCTGATAAATCAGCATCTACTAAGGCATCAGTTTCTACTGATAGAACTTTTTCATCATATAGGAAAAGACATGTTGCAAGACCATTCCCTACATCTTTTTCGTCTTATTATCAGAATGGTTATTGGCCTAGTTATTATCAACCTATGTATATGGGTTGGGGGACCATGGGATACTGCTGTTAAGCCCTCAGCAGGTTGTTCTTGGACTAACTGGGGATCTAATTATCAAAGAAGATCCAAGAACAATGGTGGATCTTATACATCTACATGGCCTACTTCTTATGATCCACAAGGCAGGCTCAAGTCAGTAATGACTTGAGTCTCCAAAGTGTACTTATATTTTGTATATTTTTT
>LBNU01039129.1:18555-29043 GCA_014162995.1 Artemisia annua
GGGGAAGAGATCGTTGAACTGGCTTGAGGTTCACCCAATAACGTATTTCTAATTGGATGGTCTTTTGTCCATTTGAGTGTAGACAGGGTACCTTGGGTGTAAATATACGTGTTCAGATGGTTTTGTAACCGTGAAGACAGATTCCCAGCACGAGTCTGTTGCAAACCGGGTTTTCAAATAACTTTTTCTTCTTCTTCCTAAAACGTAGCATTGTTTGAATTATTTGTTGGTTCTTCTTGAAAGTTTGTGTTTGTTGATTCATGCTCATCAACTCTTGGTAAAACAATTCATAGCTAAGTTGCGGAGTAGATGTTATGATGTTCGGACGCGGAGCTTGGTGCTTCGCTATCGAATTGTAATAAGATGCATCTTGTGTTGGTGATGGTGATTGATGATTTTGAGCGCGGTGCAGCGGAATGATGTGAGCATGCATTTGTCTTGTCCCACGACCACTTGAGAAACGTATTCTTGATCATAAATGGTTGTGGAAGAACAAAATGGATGAAGAAATGACTGTAATTCGAAACAAAGCTCGTCTCGTGGCTAAAGGGTATCCGCAAGAGGAAGGAATAGACTTCGAGGAATCATTCACGCCCGTAGCTAGATTGGAAGCAGTCCGGATTTTTTTAGCCTATGCAGCACTCAAAAGCATCACAGTCTATCAGATGGACATTAAGACAGCTTTCTTCAATGGAACTCTGAAAGAAGAAGTGTATGTGAGTCAGCTAGAGGGATTCATCGACAAAGAACATTCAGACTACGTCTAGAAGCTTAAGAAAGCCATTTATGGTTTAAAACAAGCTCCAAGGGCGTGGTATGACAAATTATCATCTTTTTTGCTTCAAAATAACTTCACCAAAGGAACTATTGACCCTACCTTGTTTACTAGAAAATACATAGATGACATTTTGATTGTTCAGATTTACGTGGACGACATTATCTTTGGTTCCACTAATCCGAATCATGCAAAACATTTTGAAAATATCATGAAAAGCAAATTTGAAATGTCCATGATGGGGGAACTTAAATTCTTTCTTGGTTTACAAATACATCAATCCCCTCGAGGTATTTTTATCAATCAAGCTAAATATACTTGAAAAAACATGGTATGGAAGATTGTGATTATGTTGGTACACCAATGGTCACTTCACCAAAAATCAATGCTGATTTTTTTGGGAAACCCATCGATCCGAAGAAATATCGGAGTATGATCGGTTCTCTCATGTACCTAACTGCTAGTCGACCCAATATTCAATTTGCTGTTTGCTTATTATCACGGTTTCAGGCAAAGCCTACCGAACTTCACCTCAAAGAGGTTAAACGGATCTTTCGATACCTACGAAGAACTATTAACATGGGAGTTTGGTATCCGAAGGATTCAGAGTTTAAACTAATAGCATTTTCAGATGCCGACCATGCAGGTGATCATGTTAAAGCAAAAAGTACATCAGGTGGAGCAAAATTTTTTGGTAAAAAGCTAATAAGTTGGTCGTCAAAGAAATAGGATTGTACTGCACTTTCAACCGCAGAAGCAGAGTATGTGTCTCTATCTGCGTGTTGTGCCCAAGTTCTTTGGATGCGGATACAACTCACAGATTATGGCTTTACTTTCGGCAGAATACCTTTGTATTGTGATTCGAAAAGCGCCATAGCCATCTCGTGCAATCCCGTTCATCATTCTAAGACAAAGCATATTAGAGTCCGCTACCACTTCATTAAAGAGCACGTAGAAGAGGGTACTGTTGAATTATTTTTCGTTAAGACGGAATACCAACTCGCCGATCTATTTACTAAAGCCCTTCCCAAAGATAGGTTTGACGATTTAATACGACGAATTGGCATGCGAAGCCTAACCCCTGAGGAGTTAGAACATCTTCTCGAATCTTCTTGATAAATGTTTTCAAAACCGCTTCGCTGTAAATATTTTTGAAAAACAAAATACAAAATTTGAAAAACCAACAAAAACAAAATACAAATATAGAAAATTTTCAAAAAGACAAAAACAACTTAAAACCAAAAAATCAAAAAATATTATTCTCACGACATGTCTCTCGTATAATCGATATTATGTACGTTTCTAGAAATGTTATTCAAAAATGACACGGATATGTACATATGCTTGAGCGGGAGTTCATTTAAATGTTTTCTAAAATATGTCGTTGCTCAAAATTTCTTCACGATGGCTTTCGTATACTTCAGTACAAAACCCAAGCATAAATGATGACTTCTGATTATTTCAGATCAGGACTCGAACATTCAAAACGGAAATCTTTTTCAAAAAGTTCGAGTATAAACAAACGAAAAGATATCAAGCAAAAACTCGTTTCACAAAAAGACTTGTGTACATTTCAGTACATAACTCATGTTTCAAAATAAAACTCCCTCTAAACCCTTAAAATTGATTTTAAACTTTATGTTTAAAAATATGCTTTCTTTAAGGGGGGGGTATAAAAATCATAAGAAAAATGTTCCGATTTCATGCAAAAACAAATCCGTCTATCTCTCGAAAAGCTTTTACTACTAATCAGTTGATATCAAAAATATCACGATATGCTATTTTGAGCGTGAGAAGACGTGATTAAAATGTGATAAAAAATGTTTAAAGATTGTGGCAGAATCTCGAAAGAGCTAGACTCAGAATTGACCCAAGAATTGACGAAAAATGTTAGTAATCGAAAAGACTGTTCCTCGATGGGTAATAACTTCAAGTTAGTTATTAGAGCTAGTTGTCACCTAAAAATTGATAATGTATGTCTTTAACTAGCGACGTAAACGTGTCTCGAAAAGGATTTCTCCAAGTAGAAATGTACCAATTCAAGAAACTTTCTGTGAACTTGACCAGGCCGGGTAATAATTTCAATCTAGTCTAACTAGTAATGTAAGCGTGTCTCGAATCGGTCAGGTACACTGAAAGTCGATCAATTTGAAAAGTACGAACTTAACCCAACATGTGCAAATTTATCATAAAAACTTATGAGCACATGTGAAGGGGGAGTATTTCAAAATTGCAAAACTCTCAATGTGTTAGCAAAATGTGTTTTATAATCATATACACTTTTAGAGATTTTCAAACAAATGGTTTATGACAACAATAGGATAGTCATGGTGATATAAGGTGACTGAGGTTAGGAAAAACCGTCCTATGATCCGCCAGAGCCGGATGGATCTACCCAAGGACAATTCCAATAGATTAGAATTAGAAGTCCTCAGGTATGATTTGAAAAAAGGAGTAAAAGAATGAAAGGGAAAGAAGGGTTTGAAGAATTAAAAAGAAAAGTGATAAAAGGGTGAAAAGAAATAGCCCTCCATATGTTCAACCTTAGGGCAGACACCGGGTTCAACTCATATGCTACTGGTTGTTACTAAGGTGACACCGGTATTGAAGACAAGACGTCATGGACCGAGTGACGCACTGCACTTAAACCTTCTAGCCACTCGGGTATCTCTCAAAAGATACTTGTTTCATTCTCACGAGGAACCATTGTAATCTATCGACCCGTCTCTTAGAGATGGTTGATATTGAAAAGGACGCCCTCTGCTCCATGCCTCCAATGACTAAATGTGCACTTATTGAGTCTAGAGCCCCGAGATTCATCAAAGATCTCATAGGAACACTTAACATTACTACAATGGTGGTTCTACATCAATGGACACCGGTTGTAGATTATCGAGTCCTACGCAGATCTTAGCAATCTGCCGAGAACGTTTATGAGAGAATTTACTTATGTATTTCTCAATGATTGAATGGAAATTCCTGACAGGGTTAACATCAAACAACCATGACAGCAGGTCACTTTGGTAATTCTTTTTGGGTTACGCTTAGTGTTTGCGGTGGTTTCAAATGGTCTACAATCATGGGGTGATCTCCAGCGACTCACCTAATCATGGGTGTACTTCGGTATGTCTGTGTAAGCCCTTTCGGGGGTATCCGATTGGGAACGGCCATTGTAAGGATTAGAAGGAGTCTTCACACTATGGACTATGCTGTTGACAATCTCTAATTCCGAACCTGTAAGTACCGGTTGTTTATGACTAACGATTTTCCTGCAGTTACCATCACCTCATCATTATCACCACCACCACACTAATTTCCACATGCTCATACATACATCACAAAGTCAAGTAAAGTTCTCACAAAGATCAAAGGATAGCAACAATCAAAGAAAGATTCTACGCCAAAAAGAAGAATCTACAAAGTAATGTGACAAAGATCAAAGTGAAAGAACGAGAATAACAAATGTATGTATGACAAAGACTAAAGACATATGAGCATGTTGGAAAGGCATCTAACCTCCAAAGACAACGATGTGACAAAAGGCAAATGAATCACCACAACAACAACAAAGAACAAAGAAAAGTCATTTATCAAAGATCACAAAGCATGAAGGGACAAAGACTAAAGACTATTCTACAATGATACAGAAAGTTCAATACAAAGAACAAAGAAGACCTAATCACGTGGAGCATCATTCGAATGACCACCCCTTAGGGGGAGATTGTTAGCATTAAAGAATTGTATTAAGAAGTTATGGTCATTATCATAATTATAACTCTGTAATATGTCATAGATAAGTCTTAGATTAGTTAATGGGCTCATTGATTGGGCTAAGCAAATATGCCATTACTTATGAAGCTAGTCCATTTAGTTATGTTGTAAACAAACCCAATCCACCTCATGAACAAGCCCATGTGGCTTATGCTAGGAACTATATAAGCCTCCACACACCTCATTTGTGTGTGTGCTTGAGTGTGTGTATGTGTGTGTTTTCTCTAGTGCAATACAAGTTCTTTTCATCTCTATTCTCTCTATAATATACAACATACATATATATACTTAAGTCACCATACAAGCTCTATATTGTGTGATAAAGTTAACGAATCTAAGGTCCTACGGGCACACTCATTAGAATTTTTTTTGTCATGTTTAGTATCCGTAACTTCTTTAGAATTATCCTTTATGCATTGTTCATTTGACCTAGATGTTGAAGCAAAAGCAATAGTGGGACTTATCCTAAAAAGACCGGGGGCTATCGCTTTTGGTGTTTCGACAACTGCTTTTCCATTTTCAACACACTTTTCTTTTTCATTCATTTTGGACAAGGGTGATGGAGTGACTGGTTTTGTCAAATCCTTTTTCACATCAACTTTTGGAACAAATTGAGAAATTGACATGTTTGGTTTAACAACCGGTTTAGAAGTATTTTCTTTGTCCGAAGTCGATTGTTTTGCAAACTTAGTATCCATACCCTTTCCTTTTTTACTTTCTAACTAAGCCCTCAAAAGATCATTTTGCTCTTTCATGTTCTTGATGGCACGTTCGTACGACAATTTGTCATACTTGCATTCTTCTTTTTTTCGATCAAGTTGTTTAAAATATGACACGTTTTCTTTTTCAAGTTTAATTAGAGCAATTTCATATTTTGAAACAATTGCGGAGTTATCAGCTCGAAGTCTTTCATCATCCTCAATAGAATATGTTTGCAACAAAATAGACATAATGTCAGTAGACAAAACTCCTTCGAATAGAGAGTCGTTTAACTTTTCCAAAACATTTATCTTTTCAAAAGATTCATTTGCCTTCTTTATCAGGGATTTGTGATCCTTAACAAAGTCAGCTATTTCGTTAAAAAACGCTTGTTCAAAATGAATTACTCTAGCATTAATAGCGTTGAGTTGAGGAGAAATGTCATTTCAAGAATCTTTTTTACTTGTAAATGAACTGTGGAATTCCAATTATTCTCATTTATATCCATTTTAGATTCTAAGGTCTTTTGAAGTTGTCCAACTCTGGTTTTGATCATCAAGATATCCTCTTGCAGCACTTGTGTTAAAAGTGTTGTTTGAAGACATCTGTTCCATGTTTGAAAGAGATTTAGAAACAACTACAGGTTTAGAAACATGTTTTGAAATTCCTTGGCTTTTGGAAATCTCATACGCTTGATTTTGTGGAACAAAAGTGATTCCAGAAAGTTTGTTCAGTTTGTTGTAATCAATTGGTTTTAAGTCTGGGTTCTTTTGTTTCATTTTAGTTATGCTCTCTTCGACCAGTTCCATCGTTTCCACATAATCACGAACAATAGGAGGAGCATGTTTCTCATATATCACATTTCTATTGTATAAAACATTCTGTTCTCTCTGAGCTTTCTTGAGATTACAATGAGTTTGGTTACCTAGAGCCATTTAGTTTTTTGTGTGGTAAATCGGATCAGTCTGATTCGTAATCATATGAATGGTTTGAGCTGAATGACCCATTTTAACCAACAAATTTTCAAGTTTCGCTATCTTATGTTCTGACTCTATGATTTCTACCAAAAGTTTATCTTCTTTCTTTGCAAAGTCCTTTTTCAACTCATCCCTTTCTTTTTCAAGAGTGGTATAAGCTGATTTTTGTTTTGAAATTTGGTTAGTTAAATCAGAAATCTCTTGTTTTAAAGACTTAACGGTTTTCATTGAAGTGACTTCAAGAGTGTCAAATTTTCATTGCAGTTTCCTATCTTTAACAAGTAGCTTCTTATAACTAATTTCAAATTCAGACTCGAGTTTTTTTATCAATTTGAAAACTTTTGTCTTTTTCCTTGTATCTCTCAAGCTCAGTGGTCAATTTATCATTCGCGGCCTTAACTTCGCGATTGACCTTTTTCACTTTCTCAATTTCACTAGTACAATTATTCAACAATTATTCAAATAAAGCACATGTTTCCTCATCATTCTCAGCATGCTGTGAAATGGAGTTATCATTACGATTCATATCGGGAGTTGCCGAAGTAATATTGCTACAACTTGGTGTATCCAGGTATGTATCATAAGTAATTGCTTGAGTCTCAGAATGCTGTTCCTCATGAGTGGACATATCACAAATATCATTATTGTTGCAAGTATTGTTTAATGGTACCTCAGATACTGCATCGGTGTCATAAACAGGAGGTGTCTAAGAATCTGTATCATAATTAGCCTCATGAAGATTTTCTATGAAGATGCAGTTTGCGTCGATATCGTCTCGATCTTCCATATTATCCATAAGTGCCATGTAATCATTCTCCTCGGCACTCAACTGAAATCCTGATTTCTCTTTCTGAGCCAACATCAATGCTTTCTGCAAGCACTCTGGATCTTTCTTGTTCGGCTTAGAGGGACAATTCCTTGCCATATGACCTACACCTTGACAATTGAAACACTTTAGCATATTTCCCTGATTGACATTCACATTACCATAATTCCCACCAACTGGAGCTGCAACATTGTCAAACTGATTACTCACTGCCTGATTACCAACATTCTGACCCCGCTGATTTCCAACAAACTGACCCAACTGATTTCCTGCATACTGACCCATATGATTCCCTGCATACTGACCCATCTAACCCATATGATTCTGCATATTCTGATTACCCATGTGAAATCCAGTAGCATATCCTTGCTAATTCCCCATAACTCCAACCATTTGGCCTCCATTGCCCATATTGAAACTCGGCTGAGCAATCTGCTTGTTGCGAGTGTTCGATGAAATCCTTTGGTTGTTGTTAGTTAGTGTTGAATAACGTCCTTAGACTGCTTTTGTCAGAAGAGCAAATGCTTGTGTCAAAGCTGTAGTAGATTCATCATTGTCAGTGAACTCTGGTTCTTGGAACTGTGGATATTGTTGTTGTGGAATGACTTATTGTTGTTGTGGGTAGAATTATTGTTGTGGGATTACAGCAGTTTGTTGTTGCGGAGGATATTGCTGTTGCATGTAGTTGTGATTGGAAGATGATGATGGTTGATGTTGTGTGTTCATTGATAAAGGTGTTGGTGTGTGAGAAATGAGTGGTAGAGGATCATGTTTTTTAGCAAGTAATTCAGCTCTTACTTCATTTGCCTCAGCATGATTCTACTTCAAGAAGTCATACAACTGATCATAGGTAACATCATGCAAATTCTTCGTTTGATAAACGATAGTGACGTATCTTCCCCATTCTGGTTGTAGTTCATTCAGAAAAATTGTGTTGTNCTCACTGCCTGATTACCAACATTCTGACCCCGCTGATTTCCAACAAACTGACCCAACTGATTTCCTGCATACTGACCCATATGATTCCCTGCATACTGACCCATCTAACCCATATGATTCTGCATATTCTGATTACCCATGTGAAATCCAGTAGCATATCCTTGCTAATTCCCCATAACTCCAACCATTTGGCCTCCATTGCCCATATTGAAACTCGGCTGAGCAATCTGCTTGTTGCGAGTGTTCGATGAAATCCTTTGGTTGTTGTTAGTTAGTGTTGAATAACGTCCTTGGACTGCTTTTGTGAGAAGAGCAAATGCTTGTGTCAAAGCTGCAGTAGATTCATCATTGTCAGTGAACTCTGGTTCTTGGAACTTTGGATATTGTTGTTGTGGAATGACTTGTTGTTGTTGTGGGTAGAATTGTTGTTGTGGGATTACATCAGTTTGTTGTTGCGGAGGATATTGCTGTTGCATGTAGTTGTGATTGGAAGATGATGATGGTTGATGTTGTGTGTTCATTGATAAAGGTGTTGGTGTGTGAGAAATGAGTGGTAGAGGATCATGTTTTTTAGCAAGTAATTTAGCTCTTACTTCATTTGCCTCAGCATGATTCTACTTCAAGAAGTCATACAACTGATCATAGGTAACATCATGCAAATTCTTCGTTTGATAAACGATAGTGACGTATCTTCCCCATTCTGGTTGTAGTTCATTCAGAAAAATTGTGTTGTTAGCAATGTTTGTCTGAGTGAGATTATGCCTTGACAAATCATTCATGACCTTACAGAACCTGTGGTAATACGACTCTATTGATTCACCATGAATTGAAGTAAACTTGCGTAATTCCTTGAGCAATTGTGTTTCCATTTCTTGTTTGCCGACGTCTGTTCCATACATTAACTTTTTGACTCTTTCCCAGACAGCATAAGCACTTTTTTCACTATCCACTGTAGCATAAGTCGTTTCAGGTAGACCAAGAACAACAAGATGAAACGCCTGATCATCAATTATAATTTGTTGTCTGTCCTCTTCAGTGTAGTCAGCCTCAGTTTGTAGTCTGTAGAAATGTGGTACCGGGGAGGGGGGGTATTCAATTAGGATCACCAGGGTCTAGTATTTTTTTTGGCTTGAAGGGTCCTTTCAAAACGGAGTGAAAAAGTTGTTTTCCATTTGTTTTACTCTTAAGATACCGTAACATTCTACTAGCCCATTGTGAATAACCACCCTTTGACAGATGGGAGGTCGGTTTTCGGCTCCGGAAGCATGAATATCTTGTTGAGTTGCCATGATTTGAATTCAAGTGAAAAGTTGTTCTTAGGATCTTTCGAAAGATAACAAAGGTTGTTGTTGAAGTTTAGATTGTTTAGGTGAAAGTATGGTCAAAAACTTAAAAACTCCGATAACTTCACTCTGGAGCGATTTTGGGCCTCGAAACTTCATCTAAAACAATCCAGCGTGTCGATCTCCTCGATCTCATGGTCGTTTTGACAGGTATTTCGCTGAAAACGGAGTTACGGTTCAAAAGTTATAGCCGTTTGAAGTTTGCTATCACGGTAAAGTTGCTTACTTGATAATGTTGGTGCTCGATAGGGTTTGATACTCGACAATGGCTCCTTACTCGATAACCTAAGGAAATTTCGGTAGAGTTTCGTTTAGGTAAGCCAAGTGAAATCCTTACTCGATAAACGATAAGGTTGAACCAGCCTTACTCGGCAAAACTTTTGTTACTCCTCAAAGAAAACCCTAACTCGATATCTAAGTAGAAGGCTTACTCGATATCACAATCAGAAACCTTACTCGGTAGAATTCTTCCCTTACTCGATATCACAAATCACAAACCTTACTCGATACTAAGTCACAAGGCTTACTCGATAAACCCAAAACGCAAGAGTTACTCGATAAACCCAAAACTCAGTCCTTACTCGATACTTATCAGCATACTCGATTAGAAAACTGCCTTACTCGATACAAACAGCAGCCTTACTCGAAAGACCAATGCTAACCCGATAACCTTCAAGAGGTTACTCGATAAACTGCATACAAACTCGATAAAAGACGTAAGAACAGCCCTAGATCCGAAATATTTCACACTAAAATGATCTAAAACAACCTAAAATTATCCCGAGGCTCTTGATACCACTTGTAGGACCTTAGAACAACTTAGAAACACTAATCTTTGGTACCTTTGGTAATTTGTATGTTGTATGTTTAGAGAGAGAGAGAGAGAGAGTAGAGAGAGAAAGAGGAGGAGAGGATTCTAAAAACACACATTCATTTCACACACAAGCACACCGCCAAATGAGACCATTTGGAGGTATTTATACATCATACATAAGGCCTTAAGAGGCTTTCTTTGGGCTTGGGCTTATGGACTTGTTTTCTTAACTAATACAAGGCTTCTTACTAACTCCTAACCTATTAGATTAGCAAGTCCAACGCTCACTATTAATTTATATAACTATTTCTAATACACGACACACCATATTACAAATATTAGAA
>LBNU01039129.1:54457-68342 GCA_014162995.1 Artemisia annua
AATTACTTGACTTTATTAGTCAAGTTCATTGGCTTCATTGGTCAAGTAATTATAATACGGGTGTAAAAACAAGGGTTATCCTAATGCCTCTTATCATGTAGTAAATCTAACTACACGAATGTAGTCTCGCTTGTGGATTTGGGATGGTTACTAACGCAAGTTCTAGAATCTATAGGCTACCGGTACACACACAAGCATCAACAATGAATGCTTTTCCTAACAATTCTAGGGGCGAACCTCACATATTTGGGGAAATTTTTTTTGAGTGGTACGGTTTTTGTGCTAGTCATACAATTCCTATCCATGAGACGCTTGTTATGCCTAAAGTTTCACTCCTATATGTTGTAAAAAAATTTAAATTTGGCGCTAAAATTGCCCTAACAAATATTTCTCTCAGTTTTACTACACATCTACCATTAAAAAAACAAAAATCAAGCGTAATAGCATTTTCTAAGGTGACTTCATTTACCCCCCTTACACTTAAACCGAACATTGTGCCCAATGTTCATATAAAAGATGTAAAAGTAAAGAAAATGAAAGATGAAACAAATACTCCCCCGATTCATTAGATGTGGATCGTGTGGTAACATGGTTAGATCTTCTTCCAAGATGATGTAAAAGCTCCAAGATCAAAGTGACTCCAAAAGCTTGATGTCATGAACTTGATTCAATGTTCATCTTCTTGTCCAACATAACCTGTTAAACCTGAGAAAAAATCTAGGCAAACCTTGCATAAAATCGGCGGCAAATTCTATATAAGGATATAATGCTTGTAGAATGAAAATTTTGTAGATTCCTGGAATTAAAAATGCATTAATTTTTTATAATCCGGCAGAAAAACTAAATTTTAAAAACTTTTTCTGGAATCAAAGCCCGACGCCGTCAGGGTTGAATGCCCGACGCCGTCAGAATTGATCTGACAGAATCCTTATGTTTAGTTTCCGGAAAATTTCTGGAAAAACAATTACCTCACTTCCTGGAATCCTGTAAAATTTCATTATGACTCGATACAAGCATTTGACTCGAATAAATACTAATATGTATGTTCATTTTATATCGTTACAATTCATGTTCCAATTCGTTCTTATAAACAAATTTAGATTTCCCATACACTTATCTTTTGCAAAATACCTTTATACGTAGTTAAGACGAAGTTAAAAACAAAATAAAGCATTTTCACAATTTTAGTTTGAAGCATGAATCATTAACAATAAAAATAAAACATACATACGGAAACAAATAAATTCAAATAAACAAACACACAAAACAAACAAAGCTTGGGTTGCCTCCCAAGAAGCGCTTTTATTTATTAACGAGTCTTCTAGCTAGACTCAAAGTTACTCTATTACGTGACTTCATCGCGTGATATGACGTACCCCTGGTAGAGATAATCCTTGCCATCATAGGGGTAGTGTTTTAACCGTTCTACATTTGCAGTCACTTCTCCTCCTCTTTTGCTGCTCAAGGTTACCACCCCATCCTATCCTCGGCTTTGATTGTGAATGGTCCATACCACCAGGGACTGGGTTTGTCGGGGGGTACTTTTATTTCTGAATGTTGCAGGAGCACTAAATCCCCTTCTGTAAACTTCATAGGGTTCTTTTCCTGCTTATCACTCCCATTAGAATCTTTACCTCCATCCTTACATTCTCTAGCCTCGGTTCCTTTGTAATTCTTAATCCTTGTCTCCCATGCAAGGATTTTCTCTCGAACATGACCATGAGGCGTGCTGGAGCCTGCTTTAATCTTCTTTTGTAGCATGAGTTCCTTTAAATAGCGAGAGATTGTTGGGAAGCTAATCGCTTTCTTTCCCTTTTTCATCCGGATGGTGCCACTTTCGTAATCGATTTGTGCCATAGTTCAGCATATCACCCGCAGTCGGATAGACAAACGGAAGTAGTTAACCGTGGTTTTGAGCAGTATTTACGGGCTATGGTTTCGGATCGACCATATCAATGGGTACGATTGTTGCCTTGGGCCGAATACAGTTATAATACAAGTTTCCATAGTAGTATCAAGATGACTCCTTATAAGGCTTTATATGAACGAGTACCTTCCGGCATAATTCCATATCCACCAGGATCTTCCAAAGTAGCGGTGGTTGATGAGGTATTGGTGGAGCGAGATGTGCTACGCCAGCTTAGACAAAATTTGTTGGCTGCGTGTAATCGGATGGAAATGCAGGCTAACCGTAGACGGCGTGACATTGAATTTAACGTAGGTAAAAAGGTGCTAGTAAAATTACAGCCGTATCGGCAGGTCACGTTAGCAAAACGGCTTTCCAATAAGTTAGCCGAAAGATACTATGGGCCTTTTGAAGTGTTGGAACGTGTTGGGAAGGTGGCGTATTGTTTAGGCCTTCCGTCCACCAGTAGAATACACCCGGTTTTTCATGTGTCGCTTCTTAAACCATTTATAGGAAATGGTAATGGGGCTGTTGTTGAACTACCTGAGGAAGAACATGAGGGTCAACCTTTGAGCAGCCACTAGCAATATGTGCAAAGCGTGATGTTTTGCGTAATGGGAAGACAAGTCGTCAGGTTTTGGTTCAATGGAGTGGCCGTGCACCCGAAGAAGCTACTTGGGAATGGTTGTCTGAATTCCAGGCCGCTTATCCATCTCATTACCTTGAGGACAAGGTAGTTTTCGAAGGAGAAGGGAATGTTACGACAGGCCCGCAAGAAGAAGGTTGACCCAAGAGGTCCACAACTACTCCAGCTTGGCATACAGATTATGTCATTGGATAGTTATCTATCTTTATCTAATTGTTAGGAATGTTTGTGTCGTATTGGAATGTCTTTGTTTACAAGTTAGGGTTATTTGGGTATTTATACCCCATTATTTATCAATGAAAGTCATAAACCTATAATTAAATCTCTGTTATTCTTCTTCTTCAATTCTTAAGGAGCTTGCACCCGCTAAAAGTGGTGCCCTATCTCGGTACTATCCGTAAGGGTCGTATCATAGGAGGGTGTAGCAAAGCTCAACCTTTTAAGGAGGTGCCTTGTGGAATGAGGAGAGTTGCTTTTTGTGAAAAAATGGGTTGTTTTCCATTCTCTCTTGTAAACATGGATTACTCGGGTTCTCGAGTTTTTGTTTGAGAGGAAATGAAAGAAAAAAATATTAATAATAAGAAAATTATTGTGTTTTTAAGTTTTTTCTCAAAAGAAAAAAAGGAAATTAAAAGAATATTAATAGGCTTTTTCTTTTAAAACTTTCTGCCCAAATATGGGCAAGTTTAGACAAAAGTAAATTTGTATCTAAACTGTTTGTTATTGAATAACCAATATAACCCTCATTATTGTATCCCAACCTATATAAAACACAAGTTTAATTGTTATTTTTAGAGGCAAAAAATCACCCCAAAACTCTAAAAAAATGACACGTGGAAAACCCCTACTAATAGAAAGTTTTAGAGAATTTTTGAAATCAGTTTTGGTTGAATTATTTAAAGAAAATCCCTTAAAACTAGGAAGCATAATTACTGATTACGGAGTATTTGGTTTTCAAAATTCACCAACACACAAATCATACCTATTCAAATCACACACATTTCCTTAAAAAAAAATCCCCAAATCACACAATCTTTATGCCCTAATCGTTTGTTAAACACTTTAGGTAGGCTTCGATCATGTATGATCATCATCCTTGGTTTCGCGATGACGACTATTAAGCACCACACCAACATGAGGATAATTAGGGTTTTAATTCAAATTATGATTAACGGTAATGATTTCAGCTTGATTTTAGGGATTTTGATATTTCAAATTTGGTTATTAATTAGTGATGATTTTATTGTGTGATTGTGAATTTAGGTGTTTGCATTGATGATTGGATATGACTGTGCGGTTAATTATCTGGTATAGTATGGATCCACAGTTTTAGCTTTTACCAGGTTTATTGTGTATGCTTATGTGATTATGTCTTTATTGACATTTGATGTATCTCAGAATATGTGCATTGTAGGCATGGTATAGAATAGGGAAGGCATATACTTCTATGGAAATTATGACATTGTGTGGACTTCTGGGCAGGAGTATCTCATGATCCATATGGCGCATTCTCAAGTTAGAATCCTGATGACCTTGACCATGCTCATGGTTTAATGTGCATTGTGTCGATGCTAATGTTCAAGTGCTGTAATTTCATCACTCTACTTTTTGCTTTTAGAATACATGTTTATAAGACCCCATATGTGCCTACGATATACAGTGTTTATGTTTTGGTGAAATGTTTTTTTGATGTATTATTGTCTTTTATTTGAAGGGATCTTAAAGGATTATCTTTGGAAGGAGTGGCAAGGGTGCTTCTTAAAGTAAGTGGTGAAGCACTTGTGTGTGACCGTGAACAAGATATCGACCAAAAGGTATGAAATGTATATCATTATTTTGGTTTAGTTGAAATATTATTTACCTTTGGTTTTTCTTTGTAGGGTTTAGGTTACTCTGCCAACGATAGAAGTACGATATGAGCATTTGAAAGTCGAAGCTAATTGTTTGATTGGTGAGAGAGGTCTGCCAACCTTGGGCAATACGGTCTGCAAGATAGTTGAATCAGCTTTAAAGTGTATCACAACTTATTAAATATGTTCGTGGTCCTATATGCATAAGTGTCCTTCATTGGTGATATTGTGCATAACCTTAATGCATAAGTGGTGATATTGTACAAATCAACTATGCATAAGTACCTGTTTTGTCATAACTAAAATATGGATACAAGAGCTAACTCAAGCTGACTAAATCTCTTTTGCTTGTGGGTAGAAACATGGCTATGCTTTTCTGACATCTTACAAGAGGAGTACAGAGAAATGCAAGAAAATATGTCTCAAAATCTATTTTGATTTCTTTCAATTTCATAGTGAATGTGTGTCATAGATTTAATAAATTTTGATTTTTAATTGTTGACACATGATAGGTTGGAGTAATATCAAATGACACAAATGGATGTTCAAAATACTCTTAATGCAGACACTAAGTTGTTCATTATTGCATCAGTTAAAGGTGAAACATGATTTTACATTATAGCTTTATACTAAATTTATAGTTAACAGATTATTTCTCATTCACTTTCACTTAGAAAGTCTTGGTTAGAATAAAATGGTGAATAATGTTTATAGAAAAGTCAACTTTTTCCGGGTCTAAACTAACTGTTAAGTAACTTTTCCATTTTAATGTAGCAAAATTGGGACAAAGTCGGTGAAACTGACGAGTAGAGGGATAAGATGCTACTTCAGTTAGATCAGGAGTGCTTAGACTTATACAAAAGGAAAGTTAACCACGGTGCAAAGTTAAGGGTGTGCCTTCTTCAGGCATTAACATACTCTAAACTTGAACTCGTCTTGCATCTCTTGGTGATAAATAGCTTGTCGGAACCATACGTAATTCACTTGCGACTTTTACACTACTCTGACAGAGGTTCATCCAAGTTTGATCGATGCAACAGACGTATAGTCTAAAATCATAAGCAATGACACATTAACTAAGGTAACATATTGTTATGCTTCCATTTGAAAAAATATATTTTGATTTGTAAAATACTTCAAATTCTAATGGAAATTGCAGGTTCGTTCTATTATGGCGGATTGTGATAACATGATTTGTGGAATATGAATGATTCCTTGGGACATAATGACATCCTCAAATAGAAAGTCTGAGGTAATTCCCTTAACTAAGTATGACATTGTGCCACTACGAATATCATGGTCCATTTAAATTTTATACAATTGGACATCAAACATCTATATGATTATAGATATCAAATGGGTTGATTGTGATTATGGTTTTGGTTGTCAGTTTCAATTATGGCTTATTGGGTTTGTGGTTTTTGGTGTTTAATTCGAGATTTGAATGCTGGTAATGTGATAGGTATAGTACTCATCATTGCCTTTTTGATTAATACGCACCAAGGTTAGAACTATTTATCTTTTTATTACGTTTAAATGAGCTATTCTAAATAAACCTTTTGTGGTTACAATAATTAAAACTGCTTATTCGTTTACTATTTTTGATAATATATATAGTAATCAATTATTTTTTGCTGTTGTGATTGAAATATGTTGACAAGCCAAAAAAAAAAGTTAACTTAGGAGGTTTTTTCAAACTCATGTAAACTCATAAGTGATGAGCCATAAAATACGCTAATGTAAACACCCCCCTTAGTATTGATTCGTGCTGACAGATCACACATGGCCATATCTAACTGGTGTCACTTAAGCACATTGTTGCAAAAACTCAAGTGCTCAGGTGTTTCACCTAAAGGTTGGAAGATGGGTCGGATAAGGGGTTATATTTTTAGCACTAATAAAACGGGAACACCTGCCCTTTTTTTAAATATTCATAATTAGTTGAAGTGTCAAGCAAATATAAATATGTGAACATAACAATTAACTTTGAGCAGTTTTTAGCTATAGTTGACCCCTTTGCAATCAAACACAAACCACATCAACCCATTCATAATTATAGACTGTGTCATCTACAGTCCTGCAGCTGTGCTATTTATATCTGTGTTAAATCAAACAAGGGAAGGACTCACATACTTATTTGTAGATACCTATTATACCTCTTACAAAACTTTTTAGGTTAAATTTGTTCCTGAACATTTAGTTGAACCTACATGATATTTTTATTGGTTAATGGACTGGATTTCTTTACATGATACATTATCATTAGTTTAGGATTAGTTGGAACAACGTAAAGTTTGGTTGTGGTTGTTGTCTCTTTTGTTGTGGCTTATAGGGGCGTTTGGTGTTGGTGTAGGATGACATTTAACTTGGATATATATGATATTTTTATAGATTTGAAAGCTCAACCTGTGAAGATCCAAAAAGCAATGTGGATGGCTGATGCTACTCAATGTCCTGGAACCTTGATGATACCGTCCTCTTAACAATCCAAAGGTAATCACGCTGGCATCATACAGGTTAGTTATAATAAAATTGTGTTTTCTTGTGATATTTATTTCAATTTTAAGATTGAGAATAAATAAAACATGAGCCTTAGCTTCTCCTATAGCTTGGTAAACCAGTGAAATATTAGGACTTAATTGATATAAGTTTTGATAATATCCTGATAGGATGAGGATGCCGAATGGATCAACGTGAATTTTTAGTACCCTGAGCCAACTAATGACGACTGGGTTGGATCTTTTTCACCAGCAAAGTTCGGTTAATCTTATTTGTTGATACCTATTATACCTCTTACAAAACTTTTTGGGTTAAATATGTTCCTGAACATTTAGTTGAACCTACGTGATATTTTTATTGGTTAATGGATTGGATTTCTAATTAGTTTAGGATTAGTTGGAACAGCGTAAAGTTTGCTTGTGGATGTGGTCTATTGTGTTGTGGCTTATAAGGGCGTTTGGTGTTGGTGTAGGATGGCATATAGGGGTGTTTGGTTGATTGTTATGTTTTCTAACCGCTAATGATAGGTTTTTTAGTAGGGTATAGTGAATCTACCAACGATTTAGGGGTAAAATAAGAAAGATACAGCGATTAGTTTGGGATAAGAGTTTAAAGGGTGTTTTGCTTCTACTCATTGACTGTTAAAATTGCTTATATGCTCTATCATAATTCAATAAGCTAATAAATAGTTTTAATAAAAAAAATCACAAACACCCTTTTAGTGGTCAAGTAATTAATTTGTAGTAGTTATTTTGGGGATCAAATAAACAACTTAGTATAGCCTTGCAATCCCAAACACCTCTCTGTTAGATTTAATGTTAGCATGTTTTTAATATTGAAAATCAATTACCACTTCAACGGCTTAGATACTATTTTTACACGTAGTAACAATTGCTCAACAAATTCGAGGCTAGAGAGTTCTTATATTTCAAATTATATGGAGAGGAATGCATACTCGTGTCGCGATTATGACAAGTTTGGCCAAGAATAACCATCAACAAATCACATTGATGTGTGAATTATCCAAATGGTTCGGAAGAAGTCAGTCAGGTTTCTAAATGGTTGAATAGGTTGATTTTACTAATGTCACACAAACGATATTTATTTGAGCTGTCAATACTTAATGTTTAAATATGTAAGCTTTGGGAAAGAGTACATTTGGTCAGTAATTTGTCATTCATTTGATAAACTAGATAATGAAGTTTTACGTACTGATATTATTATTTTTATTTTGTTTACAGATAAGTCAATTCGCGAGAGTGAAATGCCCGAGCAGATTAGATGTTTCAAAGAAAGAGAGAAAGTGGAAAAAGCTTGGTTTCACCGTACGCTTCTTCTAGACATAACAATTTCGTGCACCACTGACTTATGTAAAAATGAGCATGCGCACAGGTCGTCACCACCTGCTCAATTCATCCACATCCTATGAACTTTTTATTTTCATTCAAATGGTGTAATGATGATTTTCATTGTTTTAAAGGTCAAATAGATTAGTTGAAGGATACAAAGAGAATATTATTTTGATTGTAGTTGAATACTTTTAAGCTATGACTTTGGAGCATTTGTTTAGTATTTCAACAACATATCACTTTTATCTATAGATGTATTTATATATACTTGTCCTCTAATTCTTTTTAACTCCAGTTGTCATCAAAAAATGGTTGTCAACTTATATCTGTTAAATATTTTATGTAATGATCATGTAAAATCTATTATTTAAGAAACTTATGTGAATTGGCAGCAAAACCTAAAGGATCCAACGTATTTTCAAGATAGAGCTATTCTTGCACCCACACACGAAGAGGTCGGCAAAGTAAATTCATGGATGATGTTCAAACTACCTGCTCGAAAGAAGGTTTATTATAATTCGGGTACAGTTTGTTGGTGCTTTTTATTTCAAGGAAGCCATGAAGATGGGTGTTAAAGTGTATCACAACTTATTAAATATGTTTCAGCCTGTTGTGATTATAGGTGGTTTGAAGTAGTCATAGGTCTGTATGGTGTTGAGTTACTTGATACACTTATTGTCTCTGGCAGATTAATGGCCTTGATTATAATGGATTGGTTGAAAGAAGTGGATCTAAGGTTTATTGGCATGCTTATGCATTTGTGTAATTCATTACATATTTGTTTGTGATCTTTTGAGATACTCAAACTTAAAAATTAAGCATCTAATATTAATCAAAATGAAATGATAGAGCTAGCCCGCCCATCGGGCGGGTCTTAAAGCTAGTATTTGTATATATCTTCTGTTAGGCTAGACACAGTAAGGAGAGATAATCTCCCCATTTTCACTGTCACGTCAGCTTTCTCTCTCCAGCAACCTTCAGGCGATTGGGTGCCCCAGTAAGGGCGACCAACATCAGTTTTTTTAAACATTTTTAACAAAAACTCAAATTTCATTAATAATTAAAACGTCACATAATAATTAAAATAAAATAAAAACATTACAATAAAATTCGAATAACTTTCAAACATTACGATAATAAAACGACTAAACTAGGGTGTGATTATAACGATGCCAAATGTCTTCCACTAAATCGGCTTTGAGGTCTAGATGAGTTGTTTTGTTGCATATCTCTTTGGTAATTTCCAACGATTCCGCATGCCTTCTTATGGGATCGTAAGAACGGTGCTACTCCACTGGAAAGAATACGGGAGATATCGTCCGCTCTTCGTCCTGAATTATCATATTATGCAATATGATACATGTGTACATTATATGTGATAGGCGCTCTTTTTCAAACCCTTTAGCCGGATTTTTAATCATTAGCCACTTCTTCTTTAGTACACCAAAAGCACATTCCACATCTTTCCTTGCTGCTTCGTGCATCGTCTTATACAATATTCACTTGTGATCATTCGTCCCTGGATTTTTAATGGACTTCATAATAACGGAATATTCTAGATATATCCCATCAGCAAGATAATATCCCCGTTTATAAGTCACGTCGTTAGCAACGAATTCTACATCCGGTGCTCTCCAAGTTTTGATATCATTGACAATATGCGATTTACGAAAAACATTTACGTCGTTATTCATCCCGGAGAGACCAAAGAACGCATGCCAAATCCATAAATCTTGGGATACGATCGCTTCCAATAAAATGAAAGGCTCTTGCCCGTGATCACCCCTATAATATTGAGCTTTTAAAGCATGTCGGCAACTCTCCCACAGCCAATCTGTACAATCAATGCTTCCTATCATCCCAGGAAACCCATGAGTTTCGTTGTGATGAGCATAGAGTTTGTCAACGTCAGTAACTGTCGGCTTTTACAAATACTCTACACCATATAACTCCATGATGGCCTTACAAAATTTTTGGAGACACTCACGAATTGTTGCCGTACCTATTTTCACAAATTCGTCTAGCATATCAGGATTGACTCCGTATGCCAATTGACGAATTGATGAAGTACACTTCATCAATGGAGAAATACCAAGTACGCCCGCACAACTAGGAGTTTATTGGTGTTAGGAATACGTTTTTTTGTATAAGAAAGATTCGGTCACCCCTGATATGATTAAGCATTGATTAGCTCGTAGTAGTTACAATAGTTAGTTAAACGTAGTTTAGAAGTAGATTAGTTCGCGGAAGAAGGACGGGTCTTTACCCACTGTATACCTGATCCGCAGCCCAAGTGGCACGCCCTAGTGGCAAAACTCTTGTACATATAAGCCCTCTCCATCCTTGGAGAGGGTAAGCCTTCTCTCATAATTCTATTTTCTTTTTTTTTTTTTGGTTTTCTCTCAAGGCTTTATCTCTTTCTCTCTTTAACTTTCTCTCTCTACATTTCTTTCTTCTTTTTCTTACTTGCAACGAACCAAACCACAAGTATGAACGAGTTTGTGATATTATCTAGTATCCTACAATTGGTATCAAGAGCCATGGTTACATACTAGGGATTGTAGGACTTGTGGTGTATGGTTTGCTTTGGTTTCTACTAGTTTCTACTTATTTTAGAGCTTGTTCGTGGTGATTCTTGTGTTCTCTCTTGTACTTCTAGGATTGGAGGGGTTAGACTCATCTAGTTTATCAGTTGGTTGGACTAAATCTAACGTTTGAGTAGTGTACGAGTTGGTTTGGAACTTGGTTCTTGGCAGCGGTTTATTCCTCGTTAAAAGCTTCTTAGCAGCGGTTAACTTGGGGTTTCAGCGGTTAGTGATAGCGGTTAGTACAAGTAGTGGAGCGAACATTACGTTGTACTTTGTACTGTTTCAGCGGTTAACTTCCAGCGGTTTACTACTCAACGGTTAAGTTATCAGCGGTTACTATTCCAGCGGTTAAGTTTCAGCAGTCATTACATCAACGGTTTACTCTTCAGTGGTTACCTTACTTGCGGTTACTCTGTCCAGCGGTTACTATTGTCAGCGGTTTAATAATCAGCGGTTACTATTCCAGCGGTTAAGTTTCATCAGTCATTACATCAGCGGTTTACTCTTTAGTGGTTACTTTACTAGCGGTTACTCTGTCAGCGGTTAATTGTCAGCGGTTACTATACCAGCGGTTTACTTATCTTAGCGGTTTTCCTGGTTGACTTTAGTAAAATCCCGGGAAAGAATCGATTTCTCGGTTTAAGTCACGTGTGTTGTAAAATCCCGTCTAAGACCTTGTCATCATGACTACTGTAACATCTATTGATGATATTCAAGCTGCTGGATCTGACACTCGACCTCCAATGCTAGAAAGAACGGACTATGAGTCTTGGTCACAAAGAATTCGCTTGTATTGTCAAGGCAAAGAAAATGGGGAGAACATTCTGAGATCAATTGATGAAGGGCCGTTCCAAATGGGTACTACCAGAGATGTTATCTACACTGGTGATGATGGGACAGTCACCCTTGGAATTGACAGACCTCGTACGTACAATGATCTGAATGAAGCTGAAAAGAAACGATATGATGCTGACATTCGTGCTTCAAACATTGTGGTACAAGGGCTACCAAAGGACATATACAAACTGATTAACTTCAACACTGAGGCCAAAGCTGTTTGGGACAATGTCAAAATGTTGCTAGCTGGTTCTGAATTAACAAAGGAAGATCGTGAGTCTCAATTGTACGATGAATTCGAGCACTTTAAGATGAACACTGGCAAAAGCATCAATGATTACTATGTCAGATTCCACAAGCTTGTGAATGACATGAGAATGATCAGAATGACAATGCCCAACATCCAACTCAACTCAAAGTTCGTCAATAACATGTCACCAGAATGGGATCGATTTGTCACGGCTGTGAAGCTAAACAAAGGACTCAGAAACACCAACTATGAGCAACTCTATGCTTATCTGCAACAACATGAGAAACATGCCATGTATGATCGTCAGCTAAGAGAAAAGTTTCATCCCTCAAATGATCCTCTTGCTCTAATCTCCAGTGCTCAAGGTTTCAACCAATTCTCAGCTGACTTAATCAACCCTCCAATCACTACTCAAGCAACACAGAATCAGTCTTCTCTTGGTCAAGCCTCAATGCAATCAGCAAGTGTCAAAACCAATTCACAAGAATCGGGAAATTCCTACATGGACAAGAGAATTGATAATCTCTCCAATCAAGTCTCTCTACTGGTTCAACACTTCAGAAGCACTCTTCCTCAAACCAACAATCAACTCAGAACCTCATCTAATCCACGTAATCTTGCTGTTGTGGAAGATGGGTGTGTTGTGGTTCAAGGAAGACAAAATGTCCGAGGAAATGCTCAGAACAGAATGGGAAATGGCAATCAAGGACAATGAAGGCAAATCAAGTGCTATAATTGTGGTGGGCTAGGTCATATTGCAAGAAACTGCACTGAACCAAAACGTCCTCAGAACTCCGACTACTTCAATGATAAGATGCTGTTGATGCAAGAACAAGAGAATCGTGTGAAATTGGACGAGGAACAACTGCTCTTTCTTGCTGGTGATGAAGGAAACTCCTTTGATACTGATGTGGATGATCAACCAGTCCAGGATCTTGCTCTAAATGACCCGAACATCTTCCAGGCTGAAGATTGTGATGCATTTGATTCTGATGTTGATGATGAACCTACTGCACAAGCCATCTTTATGGCCAAGCTTACATCTGTAGTCACATCGGCAAATCAATCAGGATCTTCCAAATCATCCATCATTTCTGAGGTACTCAAATTATATGACACATATGAAATAAGTGCCATTCCAACGATACTCGATGAGGTTCATCAAACTAGTATTGTCACGCCAGATGTTGTTGATTTGAAAAACACTAATGTTTCCACAAAACAACAACATATGGATAACAATAAAGAATCTGATGAATCTAGTAGAGCATCTGAAGATACACATGTTGACGATGTGATGCACAATCAAAGGAGTCATAACGAAGTAAAACACATCGACACTATTGATTCAAATTCTGCTGATATGGGTAATAGTAATGTTGTCCCATATGAGCAATACTTGAAACAAAGTGTCGAGACTGCTTTACCAAGTGATGACTCTTCCGTTAATAATGATACTTGTGAATATGATGAATATACTGCTATTATACCTGATGACACCTTAACCACTAGGATTAATATTCTCAAAGATCAGGTGAATATGTATCAACAACGTGCAAAATTTGAGTTAACCAAACGTGAACAGAATGAATTGGCAAATGTGTACATATATTACCAAGAGGAATTTAAAGGAAGAAGAGTTAAGAGGGGAAATAAAATCTTTGCAAAATCAAATCGATCAAACTGTTAAACAAAAATAGGAGATTCAAAACAAGGTCAACACACTAAAATTAGATTTTCAAAGCAGAGAAACCAAACTTCTAAATGATTTTTCCCAATTAAAGGCCTTAAAGAACAAGTTTGAAAACAAATTGTACACACAAGGCCAAACCATTCAAACTGCTCAAATGATGCATAAGCACATTAAGCTTCGTGATAAACATAGTGATAAGGATACATGTGTGCCTAAAACTAATTATCTTAGGAGCATTAGTGCCTCTCAACCTGCCTTATATGACTA
>LBNU01039129.1:78602-89854 GCA_014162995.1 Artemisia annua
CGATTATTTCACTCGTCTTGAGTTAATATCTTTTCAAAAGATTAATCAACAACTAATCTCGAGAAAGGAGAATAACTCTTCACAAACTTTTACCTCAAGCTTAATGAACTTATTCGCGTCGCTTTGCAAACACATTGTCTTTTAAAATTCTTTTACCGTTTTCATTACTTATCGCTTTCATTTACCGCTTTCATTTCTTATCGCACTTTTATGACATGCAACTTTACTTACTTTCTTATTTAATGTCATTTTACCGCTTTCCTTTACTTTAATTTGTCGTTGTAGTATAAGCAAAACAAAACCTTCTTTTAAACCTTATTCATCACACATATCTCACGGTCTTGAGTGGCGAGATCCATATTCAACCCTCGTTGGGACAACGATCCTCGTGGTAAAATCTTCACCGCTTAGTCTGCCTCGATCAATATGCATCCTCACTGATGATTTCCGTTCAAGCTGCAAAATACGACTTACCAGACATTGAAGAGACTACACCAATATTCAGCAAATCAGTTGTCACTTACAGCAGGGAAGCTCTTCTCGGTATTCAACACTAGCCTGATAAACGAAAACTCGGTTACACACACAAATTACACCTTACATCAAGTGAGAATGTCAAGCATCCGCTTCGTATCGTTGCTATCATGAAACTCGTGGAAGATAGAAGATTCAACTACACTTTCATGAGAGAAATCGTCGTCAAGAGACTGGATGAGAAGAAACACAAGTTTTGTGAAGCAGACTTCCCAGATTTGAACCTGAATGACATCGAATATATGTATTTGGAAAAGGTTCAAGGAAAAATGCTCAACTTCCCAAAGGAAACACAATACAACTTCATCGCGTCTCTACTTCTCTTCATCAGACGGTTAATAGTTCAAGAAAGAGTGGAAGACCTTCAGCTGGGCGTTGAAAGCTATCAGTTGAACATCAACCTCACCAAACCACAACTCATATTTCCTGGAATTCAAGAACTATCACAGTGTACTCTCATGATGAGACACTTCAAAGAGTTCATGAAGGGTTGGCTGAAAGATTGGTTGATGAGAAGAAGAGGTTACAAGAGGGTCAAGAGACTAGGTGGAAAGCTAATGGACGCAGAATGATTCACAACTTTGTTCACACCATTGAAGAAAGGTTGTACCGTCGTGAGCAGATCAGGAGATTGGAAAGCTATATCGGTGTTCGACCTTCATTTCCGGTCTTCACATTCAGACGACCTGATCCTCAGTTTACAGACTTTTGATGCATAGCCTATTGATGAACCTCAGCTCCCATTTTTCTGGTACCAACATTTCAATATTTTCATTATATTGATTGATTTGTAAATTACTATGGCTTGTGCACACATAACAGTGTACAACCCGCACTTTGTACTTAAAGGACCCTGTGGTACGCATCAGTGCTGCAATCCTCATATAAGGAGCGAAAGCTTCTTACTTTTGAGTAGAATTAACAAACTTTTCATGATTTCTACAATTGTGCTCAAAAGACAAGTATTACACCTCAATAATTAGTCACTTGTTGAGGGGGAGTACTTGATCAAAAACATCGTTCAAAATCTTAAAGTCTTGATTTATTTCTCCCAATAAGACTCAAAAAGGCATATTTTAATCAAAACTTTTACAAAAACAACATTTGATATGCTATTTTTGAGGGGGAGAAAATGAAAAGTGATTAAAATATGATGTCAAAAGTTTTATCTTGTGCGAGCTCGACTCAGAATTGACCCACGAATTGACGAAACAACAAATGTTTGTATTCGAAAGGATTTATCCGAGTAGAAAGTACCATTTCGAGAAACTCTTTTTAGACGTTTACTTTGACGGGTCTAACTTCCTTTTAGGAATGTTAACAACTTCAAGTTAGTTATTAGGGCTAGTTATCACCTAAAAACTGATAATGTATACCTTTAACTAAGCAACGTAAACGTGTCCCTCGAGTACATGTCTATTAAGAGTGGATCAATTCAAAAGTGCCAACTCTTTCCGCATATGCAAATTTCTGAAAACATTCATGAGCATATGTGGAGGGGGAGTCTTTCATAAGAAATCTTAAAGCTCAAAGTGTGAACAAAAGATTTTTTACTCAGAAACACTTTGAGAGATTTTCAAAGATTTGGTTCAAAGGCATCAATAGGATATTCATGGAGTTACAAGGTGACTAAGGATAGGAATAACCATCCTATGATCCGCCAGAACCGGAGGGGTCTACCCAAGGACATCACCAACAGTTAGAAATTAGAAGTCCTTAGGTATGATATGACAAAAGGAGAAAAGAATGAAAGGAAAAAGAAGGGGTTGAAGAATTAAAAAGAAAATGAAAGAAAATGGTTAAAAGAAATAGCCCTCCATTTAATCAACCTTAGGGCAGACACCGGGTTCAATTCATGCTACTGGCAGTTGCTAAGGCGACACCGGTATTGAAGATAAAAGACATCATGGACCCAGTGACGCAATGCACTAAACCTTCTTAGCCANTTACAGACTTTTGATGCTTAGCTTATTGATGAACCTCAGCTCCCATTTTTCTGGTACCAACATTTCAATATTTTCATTATATTGATTGATTTGTAAATTACTACGGCTTGTACACACCTAACAGTGTACAACCCGCACTTTGTAATTAAAGGACCTTGTGGTACGCATCAGTGCTACAATCCTCATAAAAGGAGAGAAAGCTTCTTACTTTTGAGTAGAATTAACAAACTTTTCATGATTTTTACAATTCTGCTCAAAAGACAAGTATTACACCTCAATAAGTAATCACTTGTTGAGGGGGAGTACTTGATGAAAAACATCATTCTAAATCTTAAATTCTTGATTAATTTCTCCCCATAAGACTCAAAAAGGCATATTTTAATCAAAAACGTATACAAAAACAACATTTGATATGCTATTTTTGAGGGGGAGAAGATGAAAAGTGATTAAAATATGATGTCAAAAGTTTTATCTTGTGCGAGCTCGACTCAGAATTGACCCACGAATTGACGAAACAACAAATGTTAGTATTCGAAAGGATTTATCCGAGTAGAAAGTACCGTTTCGAGAAACTCTTTTTAGACGTTTACTTTGACGGGTCTAATTTCCTTTTAGGAATGTTAACAACTTTAAGTTAGTTATTAGGGCTAGTTATCACCTAAAAACTGATAATGTATCCCTTTAACTAAGCAACGTAAACGTGTCCCTCGGGTACATGTCTATTAAGAGTGGATCAATTCAGAAGTGCCAACTCTTCCCGCATATGCAAATTTCTAAAAACATTCATGAGCATATGTGGAGGGGGAGTCTTTCATAAGAAATCTAAAACCTCAAAGTGTTAACAAAAGATTTTATACTCAGAAACACTTTGAGAGATTTTCAAAGATTTGGTTCAAAGACATCAATAGGATAGTCATGGAGTTACAAGGTGACTAAGGATAGGAATAACCGTCCTATGATCCGCCAGAACCGGAGGGATCTACCCAAGGACATCACCAATAGTTAGAAATTAGAAGTCCTTAGGTATGATATGACAAAAGGAGAAAAGAATGAAAGGAGAAAGAAGGGGTTGAAGAATTAAAAAGAAAATGAATGAAAAGGGTGAAAAGAAATAGCCCTCCATTTTATCAACCATAGGTCAGACACCGGGTTCAATTCATATGCTACTGGTCGTTGCTAAGGCGACACCGGTATTGAAGATAAAAGACGTCATGGACCTAGTGACGCAATGCACTAAACCTTCTTAGCCACTCAAGCATCTCTCAAAAGATGTTTGTTTCATTCTCACGGGGAACCAGTGTAATCTATCGACCGTCAATTAGAGATGGTTGATATTGAAACAGGAGGCCCTCTGCTCCATGCCTCCGCATAGGAAACCAAATGTGCACTTATCGAGTCTAGAGCCACGAGATAACATAAAAGATCTCTTAAGAACACATAATACTTCTACACTAAGTGTCTTACATCATTGGACACTAAGTGCAAATTATCGAGTCCTACGCAGATCTTAGCAATATGCCTTGAACGTTTATGAGGGAATTACTTATGTACTTCTCGAATGATTGAACGGAAATCCTGCCATGGTCAACATCAAACAGCCCTGACAGCAGGTCACTTCGGTGATTCCTTGTGGATTACGCTTAGTGTTCGCGATGGTTCCAAACGGTCTACAGTCGTGGGGTGATCTCCAGCGACTCACCTAATCGTGGGTGTACTTATGTATGTCTGTGTAAGCCCTCTAATGGGTATCCGATTAGGAACGGCCTTGGTAAGGATTAGAAGGAGTCTTCACACTATGCTGTCGACGAATTCTAATTCAGAACATGTATGTACCGGATGTATTATTGCTAACTGTTTCAATGCAGGTACTACCACCATCCTGAACACCAACTTCCACATGCTCATAGTGTCATCTCAACAATTAAGAAAGCTCTCATGAAAGATCGATGCATCATTAAAGTCAAAGTCAAAAAGGATAACGATCTAAAGCTAAGCAACGTCTAAAGAAGGATTCTACAACAACACAAAGAATCTTCATCAATGAAAAGAGAGTCACACACGTATGATAGTTCCAATGTCAAAGAGGTATGAGCATGGTGGACAGGCGCAGATCCACTGGAATCTAAGAGAGTGACAAATGGCAGATTACTACATTACTTAATCATTTCCACATCATCAAAGACAAAGAACAAAGAACGATAAATCATTTCAACTAACAAATTTTTGAAGACGTCTAAAGCTGTGAAAGTCAACAATTAAAAATAAAGATAAAGACGTCTAGCAACCTCGATGACCGTGAGGAATCTCACTTCCTCAAAACCAATCCTTAGGGGGAGATTGTTAGGATCTAAGTTTATCACTGTTTATCAAGTCTCGGTTATTTCAGTACATGTAATAGGTTTCTACTATATTTAGTTTACTTATGTTATGAATGAAGTCCATTAAATGTCCAATGGGCCTCAAAGCCCACGATTTAGATAACATAGGGAGGAAGGGAGTGTTGCCCTATTCCTCACCTATAAATAGGACCTCATGTAAAACATTTCATTTTGTTGGTTATTTCATTATCTAAAGGAAACTCTTGCACTTTCATCTTTCTTATTGATTTAATCAACCAAACTCTATTCTTATCTCATTTCTACCAAAACCAATACTTGTGTTTACAATATGGTGACCTAACAAAAATACTGCTGATATGGGAAATATGAACGTTATCCCATATGAACATTATGTGAAGCACAACGTCGAATCTGTTGTACCAAATGATGAATCCTCTGTTGAACATGAGTTGTGTGAATTGGATGAAAACACTGCTAATGTGCCTGATAATACCTTGACTACTAGAATTAAGATTCTTAAAGATCAGGTGACTATTTATCAACAACGTGCAAAATTTGAGCTAACTGAACGTGAACAGAAAATGGATTGGAAAATGTGTACATATATAACTGAAAGAAACTTAAAGGAAGAAGCTTTAAGAAAGGAAATCAAATCTTTACAAAATCAAATTGATCAAACTGTTAAACAAAAACAAGAGATTCAGGAAACTGTAACTGCACTAAAACTTGATTTTCAAAGTAAAGAAAGCAAACTCTTAAATGACTTTTCCAATCTTAAGGCATTAAAGAACAAGCTTGAAAATAAGTGGTACACACAAGGCCAAACCGTTCAAACTGCTCAAATGATGCAACGGCACATTAAGCTGCGAGCAGATATTTTGGTCCTTAGACGTTGAGAAAATGAAAACTGAGGAACTTAAGTGCATTAAAAATTAGAGAACAAATTGAAGGATCCCAAGTGCATTAAAAAACGTGTCAACGTCAAACCTCACAATTATTATGAACAGAACTGATTGACTGTTTTTGCACCTCAAACTAAGTTAACACCCGAGCAGATATTTTGGTCCTTAGACGTCGAGAAAATGAAAACTGAGGAACTTAAGGCCAAAACTCCTCCAAAGTTTGCAACCCCAACGGCGTATCCTCCCAATACACCAATGCACTTAGTCCAGATAGCACTTCCCACACAATGTAAAACTCTTATTAGCATCTACGTGATTTATCAACTATTTGCTGATTTTGATAAAACGTGTAAAAAGATAATTATGCCAACGGGAATTACTGAGGGTGAAAGGGGGTTTGAACTAACAAAAGAGTGTTACTTAACTGAAGTCATCCCATTTTTTAAACTTGTCAAAGAACACTTTGAGGGAATGCAAAAATCCCTTGAAAATGAATTAACAGAGATGAAAAAGGTTTTTAAAAATGTGGAAAATGAGGGAAAACAGATTACGATAGATCTTCAGTATAGTGAAATTGCGAGAAAAAATGCTCTTATCATGAATGACAATCTGATTGCTCAATGTGTTGCACAAGACGTATTTTATACTGCTACTGGTTCGTCATTAACTGCTTGTCAATTTCATGAAATGTCTATTTCATTAAATGTTTTCCACAATCGTGTTATTGAGCTTGAGGGGGAGAATTTAAAATTGTAAGGAAAAATTCAAAACGATGATCATGATAACATGATCAGGCATTTTTCAAAACTAGAGGTTGATANGCACAAGACGTATTTTATACTGCTACTGGTTCGTCATTAACTGCTTGTCAATTTCATGAAATGTCTATTTCATTAAATGTTTTCCACAATCGTGTTATTGAGCTTGAGGGGGAGAATTTAAAATTGTAAGGAAAAATTCAAAACGATGATCATGATAACATGATCAGGCATTTTTCAAAACTAGAGGTTGATAATCTTAATTTGCAACTAAAATATCAACATTTAGAAGAAAGAATTAAAATCACAAATGCCAAGACATCTTCGGATGCTCCTGAATTTGATGCATACTTTGAATTAGCCAAACAGGATGAAAAAATTCAAGCTCACACTAACACGATTCGAAAATTGAGGGCTCAAATTGCCCAATTGAAGTCTAATAAGAGTGATGTGATTGAATCCAAAAAACCGACATCCGCAGATTCTCAGAATTTTCGATTACAAAACATTGTCAACCACCTGAAACATGAAAATGATTGTTTTCAAGCTGAAAATTCAAAAATCAAACAACATTACAAAGAGTTATATGATTCAATTAAAATCACACGTGATAAAACCAATGAAAAGATAACTTCTTTATTAATGGAAATTGAGAATCTAAAGACTCAGGTGAAAGGGAAAATGCCTGCTGCTGCATGTGATAATGTTCTCTCGACGGTTTGTAAATGTAAAAAGTATGCATGTGATGCCGTGAATATTCCGCTTCCCTTAAGAATAATGAGTTAGTCCATAGTGATTACCTTAGACATCTTAAGGATTGCCTTGACATGCTTCGTGAGACCGTTGAAGAAAATAAAATGGAGAGACCTGCTGACAATACCATCATAGAAGCATGTTTTTTCACTAATAGATCACAAGAACTCTTAGAATATGCCATTGGTACATGTCCTAAGACTTTTAGCATGCGAGACAAGGTTAAAGCATCTTCCTCTATGATTAAGAACAAACATGTCACTTTTAGTGTGCCTTTGACAACAGCTGAACATAACACACCACTTACCAGAAAACAATCAGTAGTGCAACAATCTAATGTTCACGTAATAAATTCTACAGGAGTAAACATTGACACTAAAGCTAGCGGGTCAAAGCCTAGTTGCAATACAATGAATGATAGGACTTCGCCAGCTAAGAGTGCTCAAGAGAAGAAAGTAGAAGACCACCCTAGGAACAATAAGACTGTCTTGAATGAAATGAATCGTGTTGATTCTAGTATTAGCTTTAAGCTTACTGTAATTAATTCGAATTTTGATGCTACCTGTAAGACATGTAATGACTGTTTAATTTCTGGTAATCTTGATGAGTGTGTTAAGTCATTTTTGAAGTGCTCTAATTCTTTCCTAGTTAAATCTGCTAAGATAATTAAATTGAAAAAACGTGTATGGAAAGCCATAGGAAAAATATTCACTGCGGTAGGATATCAATGGAGACCCACAGGAAAGGTATTTTTCAGTATTGGTCATCAATGGAGACCTACTGGGAGAAAGTTCACTTTAGGAAGTCAGTGCCCCGTAACAAAATTAACCAATCTTAAGCTTTCAAATGTTAAAGAATGGAAGGCAACTGGTAGAAAATTCCCTCTAGTGACACAATGCCCTGATAATCGGTCCGTCGCAACCATTAGTAATGTTGTCTTTGATAACTCCATTGCATGTGCTAATTCTGTTTTCTTGAATATGTGTGTGCTAACTAATTGGACCCCAATTGTACATGGGGATCCACGTTTTTCAGTTATCCATATCTGTCTGGTTTCAAATGCAGGTCATACAAATAATCCTTTGGTATTTGGACTCAGGCTGCTCAAAACATATGAATGGGGATCGCTCACGGCTCAGAAATTTCGTGAATAAGTTTATCGGGACTGTTAGATTCGGGAATGACCATTTTGGGGCTATAATGGGTTATGGAGATTATGTGTTGGTGACAGCGTCATTTCAAGAGTTTATTATGTAGATGGGCTTGGACACAATCTGTTCTCCGTTGGTCAATTCTGTGACTCCGATCTTGAAGTCGCTTTCAGAAAACACACTTGTTTTGTTAGAGAATTGAATGGTGTGGATCTTCTGAAACGTAGTCGTGGCTCAAACCTCTACACCATTTCTATTGAAGACATGATGCGGTCATCACCTATTTGCTTGTTATCTAAGGCTTCAAAGAACAAGTCATGGTTGTGGCATTGTCGTTTGAATCACTTGAACTTCGGTACCATCAATGAGCTCACTCGTAAAGATCTTGTTCAAGGGATGCCCCGACTGAAATATGAAAAAGATCATCTTTGTTCTGCATGTCAACTGGGTAAAAGCAAGAAACACAATCACAAACCCAAAACAATCAACTCCATTATGGAAGTTCTTTACACCCTTCACAAGGATCTGTGTGGACCAATGAGAGTACAAAACATCTTTGGGAAGAGATATGTGTTGGTGGTCGTTGACGATTACTCTCGGTTTACATGGGTAAAGTTTTTGAGATCCAAGGATGAAACTCCAGAGATCATCATCAAACTTATCAAGCAGCTGCAAGTTAGACTCAATAAAATTGTCAGGTTTGTTTGCACAGACAATGGAACTGAGTTTGTCAACAAGAAACTTACTCAATTTTATGAAGACCTTGGGATCAGTCATCAAAAGAGCACACCAAGAACACCTCAGCAAAATGGTGTTGTTGAAAGACGAAACCGTACCCTTGTAGAGGTTGCTCGAACCATGCTAATATTTTCTAAATCTCCTATGTTCCTTTGGGGGGAGGCGATTGCAACTGCTTGTTTCACCCAAAACCGATCACTAATTCATCCTCTTCACTGCAAAACCCCATATGAGCTGTTACATGGCAGAAAACCTGATCTTTCGTTTCTACGTGTGTTTGGTGAATTATGTTACCCAACTAACGATAGTGAAGACTTGGGTAAGCTGAAGGCAAAAGCTGATATTGTGATCTTTGTTGGTTATGCGCCAGATAAAAAGGGATACCGAATCTACAACAAAAGAACCCGACAAATCATGGAAACTATCCATGTCACGTTTGATGAGCTGACTGAGCAGACGGGTCCTAAACAATCCAGTTCTGGACCCGCACCTAACCTTTTGACACCTAGACCAATTAGTTCAAGACTTGTACAGTCTTCCACTTATGCAGGTCCTTATGTTCCTCCCGCCAGTGATGAATTAAAGAAGTTATTTGATCCAATGTTTGATGAGTATTTTGAGCCTCAACAGATCATTGAGCCGGAACCACAAGTTTTAGATCCTAACGTTGCTGCTGTAAATGCCCCTCAAGACACAAATGGTCCTTCTGTTTCCATCTCCGTTGGTCAAGATGCTCCATCATCTAGTTACACTCAACCCACATCAAACGATCAAACCTCTTCAGATCTTCAAGGAACTGCATCAAATGATTCTTTTGAAGTGAATCCCTTTGCTCAACCTGCTGATGAGCCGTTTTTCAACATATTTGCTCCTGAACCCTCCAATGAGACAACTTCTTCAGAGGACTCAAACACGGCTATTTCAGTTCACAATCCTCAACATCATGAGCATCTCAGAAGATGGACAAATGATCACCCAAAAGACAACATCATTGGAAATCCTTCTCGTCCGGTGTCTACTCGTAAGCAACTTGCCACCGATGCCTTGTGGTGCTTCTTCAACACCGTATTTACAAAGACTGAACCCAAGGATTTCAAGGAAGCATTGTCTAAAGAATCCCGGTTCAATGCAATGCAAGAAGAAATTAATGAATTTGCTAGTCTTGATGTATGGGAGTTAGTACCCCCTCCAGAATGTGCTATGATTATCGCTCTTCGGTAGATCTTCAAAGTGAAGCTAGATGAGCATGGTGATGTTTTGAAAAACAAGGCTAGACTTGTAGCTAAAGGATACCGACAAGAGGAAGGCATAGACTTTAAAGAATCCTTCGCACCTGTTGCTAGAATCGAGGCCATTAGAATCTTCCTAGCTAATGCTGCTAGTAAGAATATGGTTGTATATCAAATGGACGTGAAGACAGCATTTTTAAATGGTAAGTTGAAAGAGGTGGTCTATGTTACTCAACCTGAAGGATTCGTGGACCCAGAACGTCCGAATCATGTCTACCGCTTGAAGAAGGCTCTTTATGGACTTAAGCAGGCTCCTAGGGCATGGTATGATACATTGTTCAAGTTCCTCCTTGCTAACAAGTTCACCAAGGGTGTTGTTGATCCTACTCTCTTCACCAGAAGGTCAGGCAATCATCTACTTCATGTTTAGATCTATGTAGATGACATTATCTTTGCTTCGTCTGATCCTATGAAATGTGATCGCTTTGCACAAGAGATGAGTTCCGAGTTCCAAATGTCCATGATGGGACAAATGTCATTCTTCTTGGGGTTGCAAATCTCTCAAAACCCCAATAGCATTTTCATCAATCAATCCAAGTACGCTACAGAAATCTTGAAGAAATTTTGTTTTGAATCATGTGACTTAGTTGACACCCCTATGGTAGAAAGATCACAATAAGATGAGGACAGTATGGGGATCCCAGTAGACCAAACTAAGTACTGCAGCATGATTGGATCCTTAATGTACCTCACTGCTAGTCGGCCAGATCTTCTATTTGTTGTGTGCATGTGTGCTCGATATCAATCTAAGCCTACCAAAAAGCATTTGGAAGCAGTCAAGAGAGTCTTCAGGTATCTTCAAGGGACTATCCACATGGGTCTCTGGTATCCTAAAGACACTG
>LBNU01039129.1:100276-126604 GCA_014162995.1 Artemisia annua
ATTGTAACTTCCTAGTCCATTCCTATAATAAATGTGACTTGTTGAGAGGCTAAACATATGGCTTTTATGATTCAAGATGAAATCATAAAGCATAATGATTCAAGATGAAATCAAAAGCATATGTTTTTAATGATTCAAGAAGAAATCACCTATGTGAGAGAGAAGTGGGGTCGCTTCGAAGGGAATTGTAGGGGGCGCAAATCCTAAGAGCTCTTACAGAACCAGGCAAATGTTCAAGACCATAATGAACATGACTATGAGGACTTAACAATGTTAGGGAGAGTCTTGTGTGAGTGTGTATTGTCGTCTACGTAAACAGATGTTGAGTTCAAGGACATCGCGTCTACTCAGATCTAGGAGACTAAGTACATCTCACAAGGGAAGGTTCAAAGGGTCACACCTACCTATCCTTTGCAAGATTCAACTATTGGAATTTCATCGTAATTTTTGTATTACCACCGATCTCCATTCAAGTGGGGGATTGTTGGAATTTAAATAAATATTCAAATAATGTAAATTGTGGAAAACTAGAAGGGGGGTTGAATAGTTTACCGGTTTTTAATCTAATTATCTTTTGAAACTTTCCGTTTAATCAAAGATATGAACACAAAGACAATATGTAATATGCAAGTGTAAAGAAAGAAACGATCAAACCATGACACGATTGTTTATCGTGGTTCGGCTACAAGGAACTCTATTTTCCTTGCCCTACGTCCACGCCCCGAGTATCCAACTCGAGAGTTTCTTTCACTAGTCAACAAGCTCCTTTCACCGGCGGAGAAAACCTTACACGTCGCTTACAAGTTTACCGACACTAAGCTAGATGTCGAGTTCTTTTACAAGGGTACAACCACTCCCGTTTAGTTCTTTTACAAGGGTACAACAACTCCCGTCACACTATGTATTTTAAGGCCTAAAATACTAACCGATCACAACTGAAAACACACAATCAAATGAAGTGTAAACTACACAAAGTCTACACGATGCTAAGCTAACAAGTCTTGCAACGTTGTGTTGAATACTTGTAACTTAATTTGCACTTGTGAACTTCTTTGCTACAAAAGAATCTTCACAACAATAAGATGTTAAAGGGTTAGATGAAAGATATGAATGTGTATGTGCAAAGTATAATGAGAAGTGATGAAAAGAAAATTCTAACAAATGGCTTGGTATTATAGCAAAACATCCAGCAGGTCTGGCGGATACGGCGGAACCCTCAGAAGGGTTCCGTCCGTGTACCACGAGGGTTCCGCCAGGTCTGACAGTGTGTTTTGCAATAACTTACCAAACCAAACAAAGTCACATCAACTAAATATTAGTCAAACACAAAACTTTGTGTAAGAAAACTATGGAGAGTCAAACACACAAAACTTGTGTAAGAAACTTATGGTGAGTCAAACACACAACCTTTCCTTAAATGTATGTTGACAAAACTTACCATAAATGGGATGTGACATTTCTATTTTAAGAAATATAAAAATGTTGTGTTTTATATGAAATATAAATGTAGCAAATGTTTAGTTATGCAAGACTTTAAACTAAAATCATGTTTTACTAAAAACTAAAGTTTATACTTTGTCATTACCAAAACTTAGCAAAGATCGTAAAATATAAATAACGTTTTTAGGCGATATTTGTATTAACATAAGTGTTTACTAAACATCTATGTGTGAAAATAGATCAATGTGATTGTAACATATAAAAGTCGAATAAATTTTTTTTGTTAATGTGGCATGGATGTTTATTTAAACGTAATTATTGTGATGGAATAACTTTAATATGACTTTAGTCTATTTAATATTACTAATATTTAATATACTAAAATTGCGTTTTACCTTTTAGATCATGTTATTCTTCATACGGTTAAACTCGTTTAAATGTCTAAAATGGTTAACCGTGAACCGAACCGTGGGTAACCGCTCATTTTGGGTAACTGCATATCCGGTTACCCGTCTAACACGGTTCGGTTTCGGATAATAAAATGAATTACCCGCCCCGTGATGGATAGTTTAAATCTCCCAACTAACCGCACCGAACCGCCCCGTAAACACCCTTATAACTTAGAGACGAATGGCGCAATTTACTCTAAAATAAATAATTATCAATTCAATACGATTATAGGATAGTAGAAAAAAAATTCAACTCAAACTCTCAATATGTTAATTAAATGAATAAAAAAAATCAAATGAGATAGGTCTTTGTGACATTACATGGCATTGAACATGATAATAATGATTATATTATATTCCTTCTGTCCCAAATTAATTTTTTTTTCGGATGTTCTAATTTAATTGTTCACTACTAATAATGAACACGTATTGATGAATATAAAAAACTGATAAATATGTATTGCAGATTCGAAGTTTTATTCATCACAATAACACATTTATGTTTTAATGAACACCTTCAAACTCTCAAATAATAAAGTTATTTCTTTAATGCATTTCATCGAACACCTTATGAGTATATTCATGAACACTTGATTTTGTTTGAAAAGTTACTAAGTAAAAACTTAGAAAACAAAAAAGATGAAGAATTGATGTTACTTTAGTGTTTGTTGATCAATAACTACTATAGTAATTTCGTTTTGACTCAGATTGATCGAAACCCTAACTTTTTTCCTTTTTTTTTTTTTTTTTTTTTTTTTTTTTTTTTTTTTTTTTTTTTTTTTTTTTTTTTTTTTGGTTAAATTAGTGAACTTTGAATTCCTAAAAGGTTACTTTGTGGCGATTGAGCAAATAAAGACGAAATTAAATATAATCGAAACCTAATTTTGTGATTTTTGAGCGATTTAAAATTGAATTTGGGTTTTTTTTAGGTAACCATGGTTTCCGACCTTTTGGCCGATTAATCCATGGGGTTTGAGTCCACCATCACACAGACTCAAACTAGGTAAAGCCCTCCCTTTTTAGAAGTTTAGCGTGGCCACTTCAAAGTTGAATTTTGAGTTGAGATGTTCTCTAATGATGAAAGGGTAGATGAAGAAAAAGAAACTAATACATGACACGTGTTCTTATGTGACCTTTTAGACTTTTTACCTTTTTATCCACTTTGCATAAACTTACTTATTCGACGTGTGTCTATATTACTAAATAAGGTCATAGCTCATTAATTAGTTCGCTTATCATTCAAGCATTTTACTATTTTGATTTTGTATGATAAATAGTCATTAACAAAGAATTACATTCGAATACAATTTCTCCTACCTATCAGATTATATTATACGGTCATGTTTATATTGTTAAATAAAAGCTTAGCCTCTTAATTACTTAGCTTATTGTTCAAGCAATGCATATAGTGATTAGGGGAAATTGCATTATAATAAAACAAATAAATTTAAAAGCGTATTTAGAGTTGCATTTTTCATAAGTGCTTGTGGTTTATAGGCACTATAAAATAAGCACATCTCCATGCGCTTATTTATAATTGCTTTTTCTTATCAGAATAAACAAATAACATACACACTCATATTTATACGTATTATAGTTGCGCAAACTCACACTTACATATACATTTGCCAAAAGTCTCATCGAAAACACTCTTCTTACCCTCACATGATAATGAAACTGTCTTACATTTATCTCATACCCAACTCTCACGAGATCTTATATTGAGATTGTGTGTTGTTATTATAAATAAGGATTGAGATTCTCTCAAGTTTCTTTGAACATGACTGGTCATGTTTCTTCACATACAAAAAATGAGGTCTATTGTGAAGCCCGGTCTTTCTAGTTTGTTTGTGAAAAACACGACCGGTCATTTTCAAACTAACTTGTGAAAATCTCAATCTTATAAATAATGATACAAGATTAGTTAATAAGGTACACAATCCAACACTCATAATTATAATCTATTTAAAGATGGTTGTGTTATAGTACATACCCTCCTTATACTGTCACATCAGGAGGTTTGGTCAAACCGTACAACCGGCGATGCATACTGTACAATCCGGCAATGCGTGCAATGATTGAAAACCCGATAAGTCCAAATAACTTGTCCCTTTAAAAATATGCACTACACTACTTAAACACTTGAATACTTCATTTAAATTCCAAACAAGAAGATTTTAATGCATCCACATGATCAATAAAGAAGTAATAATTAAATGATAGATGAATCATGAACCCCAAACCCAATTGACCGTCCATATAATCCACCCCAACTAACTAAACACGTATATCATATTATTATTCTAAACCAATAATTAAAAAGATAACATTAAATTATCTAGTTAACCAACCAACGCATCATAAGATTCATCCAATTTTTAATAAATAAAGAGAAAGCAACATCACCCAATTACATTTCACACACACTCACTAAAACTCACACACACATGCTTGCTTTTATTTGTCTCTATTTATACGTGACTGACTAATAATAATACACAAAAACGGTTGGATATAAAAACCACATGATGAACAACAACAACAACAACACCACCGAACCCTTTGAGTTTTTTTTTTGAGGTAATTTGTTAAAAAGATTATGTTTCCTTGATGGGTTTTCTAAATCTTGATGATATGTTTATGGGTTTTGATTCTTTTTTTATAAAAGTGTTCAAGATTGGATTTTTATTGGAAGGGGTTTTTGTTTGGTTTGGATCTGGTTTGTTGGTATTGTTTGCATGATTGTTCTGTGTGATTAAGGGGGTGTTTGGGATTTTGTGTTTTGAGGGTTGCTTATGTAACAAGCTTGTTATATTATTATGCACTTTTTGATAAGCAGTTTTGAGAAGGTGATTATTATATAATAAGCAGTTTTGAGTGTTTGGATATGGGGGTTTATTTTGTTTTTACTGTTTTTAAGAAGGTGTTTTATGTCACCTTTTTGTGTCATGGTTATGTATCTTGCATTGTGTTTTGATACGTTTATAAGCTGATGATAATCACTTTTGTGGAAAAGGTATATTCTCTATAAATAAGTAATCCGGAAGAGTTTCTGGAAATAAGCTTGTAGTGTTTCGATGAAACAGTAATTGGCTTTGAGTGTCGTTGTTATCGTTAATGTAAAATAAGCTGTCATGGGTGAACAGTTTGAGGTTGCTTATTCTAAACCGCGTAATAAGAATTCCCAAGCAACCGTAAGTTTAGCAGTTCTTCCAACATATTTAGTTACTATGAAAACTGTTTTTCTGGGATGGGTTCAAGAAGCTATATAAAACGCCTCACAAATAAAATATTTTGTTACACGATAAGATGGATATCAGTTGTACACATATCAGATTGAGGTTGTTTAACTCTGCAGACACCAGATATTAAGCATTTTATATTCATGTGTGTATTTTGTGTCCAACAAAATTAACTAGGACGTAATATTTTTTTTTAGTCTGTTTTTAGTTGGTATGCATGTAGATAGATACCTTATTGTGTTACACTAGATACCTTTATAATCACTTACAATAAGTCTACCATCTTAATGTAAACCGTTTATCAAATCTTGATGATTTATATTTATGTTATGTTGGAAGTTGTTATCCATAAAACCATGTTTATGTAATCATTCATCAGTCTTATTGGAAGTTGTTTGTTGAATTTTAATGATCAAAGAAGTCAAACCTGCTACTTTTCAATCCATAACTGATATTATTACAATTGATAAATTTGTAGAATGACGTGTGGAATTTAATGTAGGCATTGACGGATTCGGCACACAGTTTCTAAGTCAATAGTAATTATTTAGTTGAAAAGTATATGGTTTCTGTGTGAAAGTCAAACATGTATTCAGTTATGAGTTTGGAAATATACAAATAACGAATATAATTATGATTTCTTTCTATCTTTGGCTTTAGGGTTTGTGTTAGATCCATCGTAGTGTAGCAAGTTAAGGATGGAGGCAAAGAGAGAACTCGTGTATGAAATAGCAGAGTGGTCACAGGGGGCACCGGAACTGTTGGAATCATGGACCCGTCAAGACATTTTACAACTTGTATGCACCGAAACAGGAAAAGATAAAAAGTATACGGGAGTATCAAAATTGAAACTCATTGAAATCCTTCTTAAAGTTGTGGCTGATAAAAAAAAATCAAATAAGACTCTTGAGGGTCTTGAAAATGCCACCAAAAGACAGAGGAAATCCGACCAACCTAATATTGTAATCAACATTGTTGATTCTGATACTAGTTCTGACGAGATGAAAGTATGCAAAAATTCTGCTTGTAGAGCTAAATTATACCAAGAAGATGAATTCTGTAAGCGATGTTCTTGCTGCATTTGTCATAAATATGATGACAACAAGGACCCGAGTTTATGGCTGACATGCAGCTCGGAACCTCCATATCAGGAAAAGTCATGTGGGTATTCGTGTCACCTTGAATGTGCCTTACAACATGAAAAATCTGGCATTCCAAAAGATGAGCATAGCAGAGGACTAGACGGGAGCTTTTACTGTATATCGTGTGGTAAAGTGAATGATTTGCTCCAGTAAGTTCTTTTTGTGTATATATATTTTTTTGCAAGAAAATGAAATATACTATTCCGTTATTACCCAAGTATGCAATTAATTGTGTTAAATAGTTACTATGTTGCAGCATTAAATAGTAAACTAAGTTGCATAAATAGTTACCCAAATTGCATACTTTGGTAAGAATTCACAAGCATGCAGCATTAAATGGTTATAAAGATATACTAAATTACAATTTCTTGCAAATATTCTTCTTTTCTAATTTTTTTGCTGCAAAGGAGTATTTCATAAAGTAGTATTTTATGCTTACTGAAAACTATGTATACAGATGTTGGCGAAAACAAATGACTATAGCAAGGGACACCAGACGAGTTGACATTTTGTGCTATCGGGCTTCTTTGAGCCAGAGGCTCTTGAGCGGGACCGTACGTCATGAGAATCTTCACAAAATTGTGAAAGAAATAATTGAAAAACTGAAAGCAGATGTAGGCCCTTTAACCGGTTTGCCAGTCAGACAAGCCAGGGGTATTATCAACCGGCTCGCTTCTGGTCAAGAGGTTCAGAGACTATGCAAAGTTGCAGTCGAGTGTCTTGATTCAGTTCTGTCTCACACTCATGATCCTGTTGTCAAAGGTTTTTGTCCCTTTTTCTTTTTGACATTTTTTCGCTACAGGTCGACTTTTGAGGTTAATCGAACAGAATTCAAAGTGTAGTTGTTTTTACAAATCTTGATGTTTTTGTAGATAATGAGAAACTTAAAAGAAGTCCAAGTCTGGCAACGAATTCTAGCAGTCTTTCGAATCCCTCTTCAGTCGAAGATGAAAATAACAACATTGCTGGCTACAAAGACGCGAAGGAGAAACAATCAAACAACTGTAATGAAACAGAAAATATTGCTCCAGATGATAAGGACGACACTATCGAAAATGGGAAAAAAACTGATCAGTTTGCTCACATGACAGAAGTCGAATTACCCATTTCTCCTTGCAAAGCAGAAAGCTCAAAAGATGGTAAAATAGCAAGAAAATCGAGACCAGAACCTTCAAAAAACAATCTTGATGATGGGTCTGGTAAGGAACAAGATGGCAGCTCTTCAAAAAAGAGGAGTGGTGAAGAAGAGCAAGATAGGGATTTCGAATATTATGTGAAAGTGATCAGATCTTTAGAGTGTAACCAGCTTATAGATACAAGTTTTAGACAGAAATTTCTCACTTGGTACAGCTTGAGAGCGAGTCCACAAGAGATTAGAATAGTAAAGGTCTTTGTGAACACATTTATGGACGATCCAGCTTTGCTTGCAGAGCAACTTGTTGATACATTCTCTGAAGTGATCACGAGCAAGAAATGTTCAAACAGGCTGTGCTTGAAGCTTTTTCACTGAAAGTTGCTTAAAAGTTAGTATTGGAGAAAACCGTGATTCTTTAGACACCATTTACATTCTTCATTTAATTTATCTTGATTTATATTCAATCTCATTTTTATCACCTAATGCTTATGATATTTTATCGTGTATACAAATATTTATGATTATAATATATATTTGATCATGTGAATATGTCTACAATCTATGAATCCTTGCTTACTTTGAGTACCCTCGAGACCAGTCAAATAGTTTAAAAGGCTAATTGACATTGTTCAAACAGTGTATAAGAGAATTGTAGTTTTCAGTTTTTTAATTAAGTTCCATACTGATTGTTGCTGTCATGAACTGATTCATTTTAATTAAGTTCCATATATAAAGCTTAATGGCCCCTTGTGAAGTCTTTGATGCTCTTGTTCCTATTAGTACCCCTTATGAGCGCGTTTGGATCGGGGAGAAATCACTCAAATGTTCCCCTAACCTAACTCAAGAACTTACAGGAGGGAACCATGGCCTGAAGAATGTCTGCAACTCGTTCTTATAGTACTAGTTTTTAATTTTTTTTACAAGAGCAATGATACTAATAACATTCAGTTTTACATTTTCTCCCTGAATTTTAACAGTTAGCAAGAAATAAAATATAAAATAATAACCGTTTCACATTATCAATCATATATAGCCAACCAGTAACATGTATAAGTAGAATACCCCATGATTTTTCTTGACTTATGGGAGTGCATAGTTGCTGAGAAAAAGGGAAAGGGACGCGCCGGTAAGGCAGAGGTTACCGTATGAGAAACCATTGCTGTCAGTTTTGTGTTGGTTGCTACTTGCCAGAGTTATTGTTTCCTCATGCACCACACACTACTAATTACATGTGGCTTTAAAAGGCGAGATAATGCATTTACATCAACGTCTGTACGGTTGTCATGGCAGCTCGCTAGCCAACATCGGTTGTCATGGCAGCGTTAACCATTAATAACCTGTGACTTCAATGGATTGCCGGACGTAATAAAGTATAACACGTTTGATTTACTTAACCTTTGTAGGTAAAATAGGAAAACAATTGTGTCTCTTATTTGACTCATTTAGCCCATATGAATGATTTGTGCCTTGATGATGTCTGATAAAGTTTAATTCTAAGAGCTCCTTTTCCTCCACATCGCCTTGTCAAGTCTGGCATGATTAGCAACGATTTAGTACTCTAGTGTAATAGTACAACTGGTTTAAACCAAATTTTGCATGCCAACTAAATCTTGCCCCTATTTGGAAATCCATTTGTTTCTCCAACAAGTCTAGTTCCCTTGAAAGATCATGGTGATATGTCATATCTGTAATTGTTAGTGTCTCGTATTTTTGGTATTTCGGGTTGCAAAGGATTGGGCATGCATACCTTGAATAGGAATGGAATTTTGGTGTAAGAAGGTGGATCCATGCTTTTAAGGTTTCCATTTCTTAGATTGTATCTAACTCAGCTAGTAAAGTTACATATGTTAAAGAGTGCTTTATTCTAGGTGTGTAACGAAAGATCCTATGCCGTCTCCTTGTTATATCTGGATTATTGTTTCAAATGAACCCCTTTCGCTAGCTACTCCATCAAATGCTTTCTTGTCTGATGAGATAAACCCTTGCCTGTGAATTCTACAATTTTCAGTAGGTGATAAAGGTATGTTTTCGGTATCTATGATAAAAACTAAATTCATTGTTTCACCTTTCTGTTCCCTTTATGTTGGTCACAGATCATGTAAAGTGTCAATTCCATCAATGTCTATTGCTTTGATTATCTCCACGTTCAATAGTGTGTCTAGGACAAGGCATTGTTGGCTCGCATGAAAATTTGACATATCGTCTATCATAAAACCATTAACCATAATATAGTTCACTTTAGCTGGTCATGGTTGCCAAGGCTGCTAAAACCTTGGTAATCAGATCGGAAGATCAGCGCCAATTGCCGAAAAGGGGAGGAGAAGCGATGCCGTTGTGTTCTGCTCAGCGTGACGAGTTGGTAGCATTGCAAGCGAGTCCATTTTTTTATCGAGCAACTCTAGTATTAACCTTGATCCCGTCTGAGTAACGTGTCTATGGAGTTCAAGATCAAGCGAACACATATAAAGTGTGTTTGAAATTAAGAGGCAAATAAATGGACACGTGCTATTGCGTGTATGCAGGGGATTATAATATACATAATTAAATTTGACTTACGTCAAAATTCGTACGTGCACAAGACTTAAAAGCTGGTTTATTTATAAAATGTTTTAAGCAAAGTATGTTATTTGAACGAGGGAAGTGGCTACCACGCTTTGCTGCGGGCATAAGCCTTAGTAGAGTTAGAAAGGCTGAAACTTTTTGAGATTACTTTAGAGTCATATAACTGCTGTGAGTTTGAGTTAGCCATGAGTTTAGATACATATAACTGCTGTGAGTTTTAGTCACAGTTTTGTGTACAAAAAGGTAAAAGAGTAGAGCCTCGTGCATTCATTTGGTAGTACTTGTAAGCTTATGATTTTTGCATCAATGGGCTTTTCTCTTGCAAGAGGTTGTCAACAGTGGCCACAAAAGTTGCTCATTCATCAGCAGCTAAGAGTCGTAAAAAGTCAAAAGGGGCTGCTCTGCAAGTTAGATTAAAAGTGACTGTTAATTATTTGTAATTGGCACCGTATATGTGATTTCACAGTAAGGAATTTAGCAACTGATAAATGCAATTGTGAGCTTGCCCTCTTTGATAAGGAAGGAATAGTTTTGTATATAGGTGTCAAAACAGGGTGGCTATAGTAGTTTGAAACTTGCTGCTTAGTATGGGCAGTTGGTCTGAACCCTGAATAGTATTTGTTCATTTTTTTATCAGTAAGTTAATCTCAAGCTATGAGAACGAAAACTTAATTAGTTTAATCATTATATATTTGCATATGTAAAGCTATTTTCGAGGGCTTTAACTATTAGAAAATAGAAAAAAATACACCGTTGGTCCCTAAACTTTCCAGAAAGCATCGTCAGGGCCCAAACTTGGGAAAATCGTTGTCGTGGGTCCAAAACTTGGGTTTTTAAGGCCGATTGCATCCCTTGACCCGTTTTCCTAAAGTCAACGTCCCGTTATCTGTTGTCAAATCCCGTTATTCCTATTAAATGACTATTTTGCCCATATATAAAGTCATACATCTTTCTTTTCCTCACATTTCTCACACACTTCATCTTCAAACTCTAAACTTTATCTTCATCTTCATCTTCGAACGGCACTTAACTTTAATAATTAAAGTGATGTTCTTTGTGGTTGTCGATTTCTAACAGAAGTCCTTTGACATTAGTTCTTTAAGAAGTGTGGTGGCTGGCGGAAATGGGTTTTGTGGTTTAAAAGGGAATTGGTCTCTAGGTGTGAACACAGGGCGGATCTACATGTTAGACAAGGTATGCACTTGCATACCTTGTGAATTCTCGGCTTAGTGTAATAAAAGATAATTTTGTGCTTTTACTTGGTTATTTTGCATAGAGTGCATACCTTGTAAAAATTAAGTGCATACCCTTTTTAATCTCAGCTAAAACAAATGAAAACAAATTTTAAAGATGTTGAGAAGTTTAAGAAATAACAATGCGGATTTAACGTTGCAGAGGATATAACAAGAAGAATGAGAGAGAATGTGTTTGATAAAGAGACGTGTAGGTTAGTGGATGGAGAAGTGTGGGTCCCACTGGTATTTTAATATATTGTGTTTACCAATTTTTCTTTTAGGTGATGTAGTTTTTCATCTTTTCTTTTAAAAATAGACTGGTACAATTATGTAGTTATGGACTGATGGGTTTAATGCAACTGAACTATTTTTTGTTTAGCTAAACATATAGATTTGGAAAATGCTACAACCACGTAAAAAGTTTCACAAAATGATGTGTCAGATAGTAATTGGTGGAATGAAAGAAAAGAGAGAGAAACTATAGTAAAATTCACCAATCATTGCTTGTCACGTCATTTTGTAAAAAAATTTATGGATATTTTTTTTGTGGCTGTAGCACTCTTCGATAGATTTTGGGTTAGAAAATATAACACGAGTTGAATTAATCAAGAAAAGCTACAATTGTGTGTACACCTTGTGGACAAAGGTTGTAATCCACTCTTATATATTGCTGATAGTTTCCAATAATGTTGTCATGTTGATTATCATTCATATATGCATTGTAACTTTGAAAGTCTCTATTGATTATTACATATATTGTTATATGCTACATATTAATCGTCAGCGGATGAACTTCAAGTCATATTGAGTTGCATTAGATAAATTACATTTCATGTCATTTTGTTATGAAAAGCATCTACAGATGTAAGATGTAGGTAATATGTTCATGAAGATGTAATAGATGACATTAGCACTGACGAGCTTCGAAGCATATTGATTGACGTTGATGATCAAATAGAATTATAGGAAATGGTGGTCGGAGATGGGGGTTAGTAGCAGAAAGTGGTGGCCAGAATCTGGGTTTCAAGATGATGATGACGGTGGAGGTGACTGAGATGATGGTGGTGTTGGTGGTGGTAGTGATGGTAGTGTGGGTGAGTGAGGTGATAGTGTTAGCTTTTAGAGTAAATACACCGTTCGTCCCTAAGGTTGTACAACCAAAGTAATTAATAAAAGTGGAAATGTCTATTATGCCCTTTTGCCAAAAAGTAAAATGGACGTTGACTTTAGGAAAACTGGTCAAGAGAAGCAGTCGGCCTCAAAAACCCAAGTTATGGACTCACGGCGACGATTTCCCAAGTTTGGGGCTCTGGCGATGCTTTCTGGAAAGTTTAGGGACCAACGGTGTATTTTTGTCTAGAAAATATTAGCCGTTTTAGTTGCAATTTTCTGTTTAGCCCATTTGAGGCATTATGAGGAAGGATAGTTAAAATAGATCCATTTAAATATGGGTCGGAATTGCCACCTCTAAGTTGTGCATAGTAATAGTTGTTGATGGTAAAGATTACCCTTTTTTGTGGCAGGAAGTCTCTCTTCGTCTTCCATTCTTCTTTAGCTAAAGAAACCAAAAGGAAGATATAATCAACATTCTGATATGATATCTTACAGTTATGTATGCTTCTTGACCATTTTGCGTGCACGGAATAACCTTTTTCTTCATCTCTTGCTTGGATCGATCGATTTAGGGTTTTCAGGGAGAAAACCTAAGCTTGGGTCGCGTCAGGTATCACCGATACTACACAGGTAGAACTAGGACTCGAATCTATGCAAGCTTGGCGAGTACAAAATCGGGTAACTAGTCGACAAGAGGATGTTGAAGTCGTCTTAGGGCCGACTTTGGGAATCACTCCAAACGGATTATCCCTTTAGTGACCGATTATGGGAAGAGGGAGGAGAAGGGGAGGATTTTAGAGACAGTTGGTTCATCATGTGAATCCCTAAAATTATCTTTGTAATTATAGAATACTTAGGAGAGTTCTAGAAGGATTAGGAAACCTCCCTAATATCCCTTAAGTATTCCACGTTTGACAAAAAGTTAAACCTCCCCCCTTAAAGGGTTCGACCGACCTCCCATAACCCAAAAGGTTTAAGATTTTGTCTTTAACACTTAAATATATTTATCACTTAAATATATTTATCTTCGATAAATATATACTTGGATAATTATCGTTTTACACCTCAATGAAAATACTTTGAGATTTTCATTTCCTCATTACTCTTATCTCATTTCATAACTCGTTTCTCATTTCCACTTGTCTGTTTTATTTATTGTGCATCGGTGTGATCCTTCGGCATTTCTATGAAAGATGTTGTTTCTATGCACACAATCCTTCCAAGTATAATTTCATAAATATCTCAAAATAAATGGTTATTATGCAACCTTATTAAAGTTTCTTACCTAAAATTATGCAAATAAAGAAGAAAATCATAGAAATAAATCCCAAACCCTCAAAGTGAAAAATAAGACCTTTGTGTCACGGAGTCATTCCTTCTACTCCGCGTGGCGTCCTTAACCCGATAAGGACCAGCCATCCATCCCGCATTTAATAGAGGTTTACTAGTTTCGTCCTGCCTTGCACTCATCAAGGGAGCGACACTAACTCCCTACCAGTATAGTGCCATATCGAATGCTCTACTCGTGGCATGTGCTACACCCTTACCGTTGAGGTACTCAAACAAGACCAATAAGATAAACAATGAACCTACACATTCAGCAATGCTTCCAAGCAGAACCTGATCCTCCAGAATTTGGCTCGTGACATTCTGCCACCAACAATTCATGCACAGCCTCGTGCATGGTCTCCTGCCTCAACAAAATACTTCCCTCAAATGATTAGGCTTTACTCTGACTTAATGGCTTAAAGGGACATTCAACTTTCGACTCTTTGGGTCTTGGCGTGCACCTACTACACTCCATCTTGTATTAGTCCATTACTCTTTCTGGCGACTTAAGATCTAACGTGTAGCGACTGTCATCCCCATTCGTATTAGTCAATTACTCCTCTTGGCTTCCATCGAATGCGACATTGTGTATTCAACATGGCATCATGTTATCCTCAACAACATCTTGGGAGACCTCTCCCGCCACCATTGCGCAGTCATGAGGCGAAAAGTGTTACGCTTTTAGGGGGTCGTTTAAGCCCTAATCCGTAATTATTTGATCAAATATTGCCTTAAATCGTTCCTTTTGTCATTTTAGGTACTTTGGAGAAGAAATCTGGAAAAGGAAGCATTTTGGACGTTTTTGGAGCATAAAAGTGACGAAAACGACAAAGTCTCAAATTATGCTCGAAACAGTACCTCACGGCGTCACTCTTTACGAGGTGACGGCGTCACGCTTTGACAAAGAGGTGGATAATTTTTACACGCGACGGGCCAGANAAAAGTGTTACGCTTTTAGGGGGTCGTTTAAGCCCTAATCCGTAATTATTTGATCAAATATTGCCTTAAATCGTTCCTTTTGTCATTTTAGGTACTTTGGAGAAGAAATCTGGAAAAGGAAGCATTTTGGACGTTTTTGGAGCATAAAAGTGACGAAAACGACAAAGTCTCAAATTATGCTCGAAACAGTACCTCACGGCGTCACTCTTTACGAGGTGACGGCGTCACGCTTTGACAAAGAGGTGGATAATTTTTACACGCGACGGGCCAGAAAGATTTTGAAGCTTTTACACGTGACGGCGTCACGTGTAATTTCACCTAGGCCGCCACGTTATAACTTAAAGAGAGACGGCCCAGAGACTTTTAAAGAGGGACGGCGTCAAGAGTAGATCTGAGCAATCCGAGAAGGGTTTTGGCGGCGAGGTGACGACATCACGAGCTAAAACGTGATGCCGTCAAGTTGTAAAATCTATATATAGTTTTCTAATTTTCATTCATTAAGTGTGTAACTTTTGGGAGAACTTTAGGGATAAACCCTAGGTCGTGGTTTACTGTATTTTAAGGGTTTTTCACCCTTGAATCATTCATGTTCAATTAAAGATAAATCTCCTTTCAAATCAATCAATATGTCTATGTGTTGCTTGATTATATCTTATGCTTGTCTTTACTTTAACATGCTAGGCTAGGTTTCTCTTGTGTTTGCTTAGATCTAATGAAACCTAGCTATTGATCACTTGTTGTTGATTTGTTATTGATTGTTGTGGGTGGGTGATGTCGATGTTAGGCTTAAGAAAATTGGCTAACCTCCTATACGGTAAATTGCTTGAACGTCTTAAGAAACATGAATCGGATGTGTACTACGATTATATGGTTGTATTTAATGCATAAGCGAATTCTAGTGATCCCATGTTAGGAGCTTTTAGTCGGCTCGACATAGGAGTGAAGTAGGAGCTTATAGAGTTAGGGAAGATCGTACACGGCCCTACGAATGGTTTAAAGGAATACAACCCGTCATCCACACAATTGTAACAAACCAATTAACCGGTAAAAGATAGCTAGGGAGTAAGGAAATCTAAGTAAACACACTTTTCTCCATATAAGTTTCACAACCAATTTACTTTTCTTGTTATTTTATTTTATTTGCAATAGTAGATATTTGGGTTAGTTGATTAGCAACTAATTCCGCCCACTCTTCCAAATACCCGAGATTTTACTTGCTTTCATAAAATACTAAAATACAAAAAGAATCATCCCTCAACCCTTAGACCTAAACTAGAGTAGTTTTCAATCCTAATGACACTATTCCCCGAGAGAACGATCAATCCCCCGGTACTTGCCACTTCACTATACTACATCGGTCAGGTACACTGCCTGGTGGGGGTTGTAAGCTTCTCAATATCCCTTGAGAGGTAAAACCTACTGCGAAGGTTGCAAAACCCACGCATCACGCAACCAACACTTTTAAAAGCTTTGGGAGAGCGACATGAATGATTCTGCTTCGTTCAGCCTGGGTCCAACTTAGCTCTAATATCACTTGTGATAGAGTCATTTCTTGGACCCAACGTGGCGTCCTTAACCTGATAAGGGCCAACCATCTGTCACACATATAATAAAGGTTCAATGGTTTTGTCATCACTTGGACTCATCAGGTATAACACTCCCATTTTCGAAACGCAGCGGAATACAACATGGGGTGCTATATATCAGTCACATTGTACAAATATAGTAAACAAGTTTAAAACAAAGTCATTTTTAAAACTTCACATTCGATAATTTATCAGAGTCAACAAGGTCCCAAAAGTTTTTAACATAGTTAAAAAGATACATAAGTTTTAGAAGTTTAGAACATTATCGAATGAAACTTTTATTTAAACATGAGCCATCTTGATGATATTCATTTCTTGCGCCGCCTATCCAAGCTGAAGTCACTTACGGACCTGAGATAAACATGCTAAAAGTCAACAATAATGTTGAGTGAATTCATAGAGTTTAATAAGTAAGCAGTTGAATACAAGCATTAATTCAGTTTAAAATACGATGAGCTACGTTGTTATACGCCCATAATTCAAATGACATGTAATGCATATACAAGTTAGGAAAATCTGATTATAGCATCGAGCTCATGAAACCGAACCTTAACCTAGATTTAATAATTGCCCCGGTAGGGTAATATTTGCCATTTACCATGTATCTCTCAATATTATGTGACCGTTGAAAGATGAGCGCTACTCATTCGACCAGGCTGGTCAATGCCCAATATGCATATTCATAATACTAGCGTTTCCAACGAAATTAACGGTTCATGATGGGGACTTAATTGGCAAGAAATACTCTATGTCTATAATCATGTAATCGGGTTAAGCATACCAAAAACTACTTGTCTTCAGTTTGTAAAAGTAGCATATATCCCCCTCGCGAGGTTTATAAAACATTTAAATGAGTGAAAGAGAGGCTATAAACTCACCAGAAGCAAAAAGAATCGCTAAGTACAAGCAAGTGAAGAATAAGCCGCGAAAGTTCTACGATCAACCTAAATAGATATACGCTTGTCTTAGTTTCTAACGATGATGATGCAATAATGATTATACACTATATAAATTATAATGTTAATTATGCTTGGTACATAATTTCTAAATAATTATCAAGATTTCAATTTGGTTCAATTATAAAAAGTTATTGCTTTTACATGTTTAAATTTTATAAAAGCTGATGGAATTTTTTGTAACTTGTTCACTTTCAAAAATTCGCTACTCGCAAACCGTAAGCCCAAAAATTATGTTCTTCATATCCCCGGAAAGGTATTTAAACGTACTAACAGTATTTGTGGGTCTCACTAAATCAAAATTTACGTAACAGTAGTCAAATAATTAATTTATCCTCACTAACCAGTTCTGAATTTATCAATCTCACAACAGTCCCACGAAAAATGTGATATCTCAAGTTCTACAAGCTCGATTAATTCCCCGTTTGCGGCCGCGTTTAAGTTAGGATGTTATCTAAAACTTTTATGTTTTGAGAAACAGTTGGTTATGTANTTTATCCTCACTAACCAGTTCTGAATTTATCAATCTCACAACAGTCCCACGAAAAATGTGATATCTCAAGTTCTACAAGCTCGATTAATTCCCCGTTTGCGGCCGCGTTTAAGTTAGGATGTTATCTAAAACTTTTATGTTTTGAGAAACAGTTGGTTATGTAACACCCCAACGCGACATGGGTCAAAATGCCACATTATGGTGCCCATCAGAACAAACAACGCAAGCGGAAGACTTATAAACATAAAAGTTACAAAGGGAAAACTAAAGAAATAAGGAAATACTAATTCTATACAAAGGGAAAACCGAAACCAAAATACAAAATAAAACTAAGTCTAAATGAAGCCAAATCCAACTAATCCAGATGCAAAAGATATCTATCGTCAGGGTAGTCCACTAAGAGCTCCTACGCACTCTTCACTCAACCCAGCTTCCAACCTAAAACCTGCCGCAGGAAAAGAAATGCGGCTGAGCTTAAAAAGCCCAGTGAACAGATATAAAACAAACGGATGATCGAAACGTGTATAAGTATGAGAAATAGGATATCATAAGCTTCTGCTGAAAGGAATATCATCTGTCAAATGCATAAGAGATCAACGAACAGCCGAACAATATCATAAGTTAAACAAATGAAGGATCATAGAGATATCAACATAAGCATAATCATAAGAGAATAATGAGCACGTAATAACAAAGGCTTGTCTACCCGAGCTACTCCAATAGACACAAAGAAATATAGAAAAGCCACGAGCCGACCTACCAGAGCCACTCGAATAGGTCTCAAATCACATAATCACATATCCGTCAATTCATAGGGTGTACATAGAGGGGCGACCTCCAAGTACCAGAAGTGAAAGGGGTACAAGGCACGTACAGCCAGTCACTGAGCCATAATATATCACATCATATCATACAAATCCTAGGATGCATCCATACTCCCTGAAACAGAATACATATACAAGTGCAAGACTATGCATATATATAACAGAATGGCCATAAGTGCACATAATCATATAATCATATCATAACAGAAGGGAACGCCGGGGACTAATCACACCGCCCCAGATAGTGTCATGCCACCGGTGCCTCGATGACACGCCCATGGTACCTCCATGAGTAGAATAAAACTCGGGCATAAGAATCATACATATCAGAACAGAGCTATCCATAAACAAAGCAATCATAGCATATCAATCAGAACATATCAACAGAATCTCATATCAGTGAGATAGTAATCAGATCATCATAACAGAATGGATAGCAAACAGAATCCCATCAAAGGATAATATCAAACGAATCATATCATAGCAAACGAATCAAAGTCAAAGGATCGAAGTCATGAGATCAGAACCCATACTGAGAAAGGGTAAGAATATCTGTACCTTAAACCGCCAACGAAATCATATCATAACGTAAGAATAGGAAGTCACTCCTTCTTCAGCGAATCTACACGAATTAATGATCTTCTTATTATTAATAAGTTCATTTTAATCACATTACCCATTTTAGGTTTCTTTCTATTCTTAGAAACTTTCCCTTTTTAGTAACTTGCCAAAATTAGTAAGTTCCCATATTTAGTAACTTTCCCGAATTTTTAATTCAATACTTTAAGGTTATAATTGACGATTAAATAATATTAAAGGCTTAGTATAACCAATATCGTAGTTTAGGATTTAATATGTCATTTTAGTAAAGTTTAGGGTTAATATATAAATTATCAAAGTTTATGATTAATATTATAATTAATTCCAAAATTAACCAATTTAAGACTTAGCCGATTTAGTGGACAATTTTAATACATTTCCGAATAGTTAAGCTTGACACGAACACACTCTTGACACACATGCATGCACACCTTTTCGACTTAACCCCAATAAGAACCAAACATTCCTTCTCGGTATACACCGAGACAACACAACACCAACATAACCCACGTTTACCGACCCAAAATCAATACTTGACTCCATTTCAAATCAGATTATATGTGTTCAAAATACCCTTTTTCCTATCCGAATCTCAAACACAATTTTACCACTTTGACGTTGAAAATAATGACACCACACATGCATGAAACTAGTCCCACCTGATGGTTTTAATTCTTTTTATTAAACAAGCATATTAGACCCATTGAAACTCACGCATAGCTATACTCTTAATACACACATTCACACGTTTTAACTTGTTTAATACACGTTAAGAAATGCATGTTTTTCCAGCCCTTATACTCGACACAAATCACTAAATAATGCCACACACATATTATATAAAATCACACTCAACTATGCCTTATCCCACGTAAACAGCCATGCACACCCCATCTTCATTCTTTGGTTTCTTTTCCAGGTTCTAGTCATATAACAATACATCATATTAAGGTCTTAACATATATACCAGATCATATGCATGCGAAATACAAGTAGCTACAAAGGATTCAAAACAGCACAAAGATCAACCCGTACGTTCTATCGTTTTTATCATTTCATGTGACCCAAAGCTTATATGTCATTCGTATATTTCTATGTCCAGTTTCATGATTTATGTGACGTCCATTTCATACGTATTCTTATCATTTCAGGTGGCGTTTAATATATGTTATCCGTAGACATATATTCATTCTTATATCTTGTTTTAACGAACAATCTTTGGTTACTTGTTATAAACACATGTACGTATCACATGTCGAGCAAAACAAAAGAACGAAAACAAACGATACCTTTGGGTCGGATGATTGGACGAAACAAAGGACACAAAGAATCTAACCAAAACCCTTTCGAACAAAACACCCACGAATCGACTCTTCGTACCCAAATAAGCCACACGATCTGACCAAAGTTGGTACGGTACAACCCGATCGCCCACCTTGTCATGCTCACACCCAAGCTGTTACAATCACCATGCCTTCACCTCTTCGTACTTCGTTCTTTCTTGGAGGAAAAAAATAGCACAAGCAGCTGCCGTTTCTTATGTTTTTGTTAGGGTTGTGAGTGAGATGGATATGAAATATTCAGTTGGTGAAAATGGCAACGAATAAAGGAGATATAGGGGTGAAGTGGCCGAATATATTGGGCAGTTAGATGACCAATTCATCACCAATCTTTCAAATGTATTCTTATGTTTTCATTTGTATATAATTGTGTACATTAAATAAAAAAAATTGGACTCTCCAACTGTTGGTTGTACGTGAAATGTTATGTACTCATAAATTTGTTAAACGTGTGATGTATTTATTTTAGACACAGGTTATGTTGAATTTCATAATACCTTGGACTAGGACATTTTATTTTTTTGTAGTTTACTTCATGATATAAATGTTTAAATTAGCCAAGTACTCATGGACTTTAGGATAAGTTCGTATTAGAAGTTCAAATGTCGTTTCGAATTTTAGGTCGTTATAGGTTATGTCCAGAAAATATGACTTTTATTGGTTACAAATCTGTTACTCAGAATATGACATGTTTCACGAAAACATTTTTAGTTTAATCATCGGGTATCGTCACGGGATGCACCACCCGGGAAAATGACCAAAAGACATAGACCTACATCCACATATTTTTAGTTTATGTCCAAAGTTTACAGATTAGTGCAGTTTATTCCATCTTTGCCCCTGATTCAGAATCACAGTTGCATGTCTAGTCCTTTAGTGTTTTTATAGTGATCTAACCTATGTACCAAGCCTAACCAAGCATGATAACTCATATAATATACAAATACATCAAATAATATTATATTACAGAAATGAAAATGAAAAGGGAGTGATTGGTTTCCTTACAAAAGTAATGAACAAGAAAGAACAACAAGAACAAGAACACTAAACCTATATTAACTCAACAACACTTGCACCATTCTTTTTACCCAAATGAACACAACCTTGGATCATCAAAACCCTTTCAAAACCTTTAAAACCTCAGCCTTTAAACCCTTGAATAACCTTTAAAAATGACATTCAAATCTCAGCACTTAAACACCTAGAAAGATGAGGATTGTTGGAGTTTGAGTGTAATAAATCAATAACAAGACTAGGGCTTCAAGATCTTTAATCGATCAATAATTTAGTAAAATTTTGGATGAAATTTGTGTTTTTTTGCTGAGATTGGGTCGTTCATAGAGAGAAAAACAAGATGAAGTAAGTTGTTTGCATGTATAAAGGAGGAGTAAGTGGTATTAGTACATGGTTTTAAGATTTAGTGGAAGACAAGTTAGGAGATTTTGGACAAGTGGTGAAGTGATGACACCCCAAGGGCCTTGGGGCTGAACACATAGGGGGAGGGAAAGGGTGAGTGGGTTTTGTATAGATTATTTGGTTATTAGTTGGTTATAGGGTGTAGTTTGCTCCCGGTAATTTAAAACGTGGAGTTTTAAAGACGCGTAACGTAAAATCGGGTAGTAATATAACGTAAAACATATAAAAATGTTATCACTTATCAAAATAACTAATTTTAATATATTAGTTGAGTCATGGGTTTATCGGAGTGTTTAAACGTCGTTGAAACTTAAAACCGTGAGTTGAATTACTACGTTTGGCTGATCACCTGGTTCGTGATAAAAGCTGACGAAACATTAAAAATGAAATGACAAGTGTAAAACTCACTTGTAAACATGAAAATAGGTTAAAATGCATAAAATATGTAAAATCATCATAGTCTAAGGTTGGTTCACGTTGTTAAAATCATAAAACGTAAATTTAAATCGCGTAAAATGAAAAAGGTGCAAGGGGTTTACGTAAAAATGGAAAAAGTAAGAAGTGACTTTTAAAATAGGATTGTAAGGAAACAATGATGCATAAAAAGTGTAGAATGGACATAGCCTAGTCGCGGTGAATTAATTGAACGTGTCATGACGTACGCGGATAACTTCCGACGAAGTTAATTATTTAAAATAGAATAGTTAAATAATAAAGTATTAAAATTAATGACATGAAATTTTTGAAATGTCACATCAGGGGAGCGGCCCCACCTCCTTACCAGTGTAGTTCCATACCAAATGCTCTATTCGTAGCACGTACTGCACCCTTACCGTTAGGGTACTCTAACAAGACAACATGGTAAATCAGGAATCCATGCATTCAAAAAGGCTTTCAAGCAACCCGACTCTTCAGAATTTAGCTCGTGACTTTTGGCACAATTAAGAGTTTACGATTTTAAGTCACATTTGACATATATGTGTTATATATCAAGAAGTGTTCAAATTTGTCAATAACCAGATAATTTTTCGAAAAGATGGAAGTTAATGTTTTTGCCAAGGAATAATTGCTTAATTTTATCAATCAAGAGTTTACGAGCGTGTTAGATATAATTTACCTAATATATAAAGATTGTTTGATGGATAAAATTAGAAGGGCTTCTTATTAAAAACCATACTCTATCATAATCATTTAAAATCAAATGATGATTGATGTATCTTACAAAATAAATTTCATTTTATGATTAACTTATCACGTAGTTACTTTTGTCAAACATAACATATAAAAAAACTAAAAGGTTTATATACATATAAAAATCATTGTAGTTTTTGTTTTTTTGATTAGTTAACTATACTATCAAAACTTGTTAATAAAGTCACTGTAATATCAAAATTATTTAACTAAGGGTGTGCTTGGTTTGAAGGTTTATAAAGAGGGTTTTGGGCTGAGTCCAAAAAGTGATTTTTTTATAGGATTCAATTTTTCAAAACCCACATATGGGTTTTCACAATCTTTTCAAAATTTTGGGTTTTACTCTAAACTTGTGGGTCTTTTTCTCTTTTCCCTCGCATGTTTAACTAATTAAAATAGTACAATACCTGTGCGTTACCCGGATATAACGATTCAATAATTTAAAAATAAATATTAGATGTTTTGAGTATATTTCATAAAAGAAATACTTAAAGAACATACGCATTAACACAACTGGAAACAAAGTATTTAAAAATGCAAAATCATTCTTATTTAATGATAAAGTATTAAATTATCAAAGCAGTACTAAAGGCAAAAGTTTGAAACAATGACACCATATATTTCTGATAGTATAAATTAAACATACATTAATGTGTATTCCAAGTGTTTATCATCCTTTAAAGTGATAAGAGCCATCGAAACTGATATAGCAACCATGTGTATGTCGTCGATCGAATTTGTACACCAAGAAGCTAATATAGGGAACAATTGAAACTGTCATATTATAGTTCAAAGTCATCTCCATTGTGTACATATATAATAAACATGCATATCCATTATTTCTTCCATTTTTCACGGCATAAACAACAAAAAGGTGATGCATGACTTTGCCAAACACAGTAATTAACTAAATTGTGACATCAGGGAGTAAACATGAACACGTATAAGTAACAATGGTTGCATTAAAACAGTGACCCAAATAACATTTATTCCCTAAAAAAACAATACCATGAGAAATTCAACCTATGGTTGAACCGAATAAGCAGTAGGAAGAATCCTAAACAAAAGTATGTGACAAAGACATAGAACCATGAAAAGCAACTAAATATTGATCAACCGAAAATATCATCTTCGTCAATCAAACGATAAATCTTGTTGCGGCTAAACACAGACACTTGCTCTCTTTTCTTCCTCTTGGTATTGGACATGGACAAAAGATCATCCAAAGTATCATCACACCCATCAAAAATGCTCTCATCGTCCAAGCTTGTGACATCAATAACATCGTTCCATTTCCATGTTGCCAAGTTTGCTTCCCTGTTCCTTTTCTTAGAATCACGAATCACCTCATCAACCAACGGTTGGTTATCAAGTTCCACACTGTCGTCCTGCTGTCGTTAAAGACGGAAAAAACATTACACCTTCGTACGGATAAATAACAATTTGAATCAAAATAAAAGTGTAGAAAAGAGTGTTACCTCTTGAACATGAAGATCGCCTTGATTGTTCCCAACTTGGTTATCAAGTTCCATATTGTCGTCCTGCTGCTTTATAAAGACGGAAAACAACATTACTTGTTCATATGAATAAATAGTAAGTTGAATAAAAATAAAGTGTAGAAAGGGGTTTTACCTCTTGAACATGAAGATTGCCTTGATTGTTCCCGACTTGCTGATCAAAGAAAGAAGAACATGTCACGTATTGACAAAAAAAATTATGCGAGATTATGTCATTCATTGAAAATGTTCAAATGTTAAAGTTAATACTTCGAATGACGAATTAGATCTATAATGGATGAGAAAGATATGACTCATAACTCCATTTGGTTGAGTAAAAATGTCTTGTTTGTTGTTATGATATGACTGTGATTGAATGAAATGAATGTGAGTATGAGATATCTATTTATAAGGGCACGACCCAAAAAATTGATATTCAATAGTTGAATATAAGAAAATAAGGCCTAAAACTATAAATAAGTATGTGCAGATACATAAAACCATGCAATTAATAAGGATGTGTTAATGTGGTGAATCGTTTTATTAAAAAAATATGCACTTATCCTACTATATTGTATTTACACATGTCATTTAATGCACATATATTGCCTCTAGTTTGTTGCTAATGATAATTAAGAATTTACAATGGTCAAGATTGAAAGACTATTGATCTAATGGATGGCATGATTTTGTTCAAAATATGCTTTAGCAGCAATAGAATAGTAATATTTAAATAATATTGTTCATTTATTTATTGTAATATATATATATATACACACACACACACTAGTTTTCAAAGCCCGCCCGATGGGCGGGCATGTCTTATAATTATCATTGACATAATTTATTATAGCGAAAGAAGGCGGATAATGATAAGAAAAAATGGGAAAAAAAATGATAGTATATAGTGGATGTCAGGGAAACAACCTTCATAATAAATGTTAGTCCAATACCCATACATAATTCATCAAGCCTATACATGAATCTGGTACTTCAATTTTCTTATTTGATACATTAAAATAGTATTTTGGTTGAAAATACTCACCCTCGCAATGTATCTTTGTTTATAAACATATATTAACTACAAATTGTGAATATCGTTGAAATTTATAAGTTATTAAAAAAATAAGATATAAACGTACCAGTTTTTATGTTGAATACAGTAATCAAAATGGATAAGTATCTAATCCAGTAATCAAAATGGGTAAAAGCCTAACCCATACTATCAAAGTTGATACGTGCTAATCCCTTTTGGGTAAAAAGTGAAGATATAGTGATTATAAATAATATTTGCATCAGCGGTCATCAAGCAAAATGTTCAAAGAAAATCTCATTCAATATATTGAAAACATAAAAAGTTAGAAACGTGTGCAGTGACTTTATTCCACTTATTAACCATTAAGAACAAACCAACCATAACGCAAAAACTATATAAGTATTTTGCTATATTATGGAAAGGTACAACAACGAAGTTTCATGCCCTGATTTCTATGGAAAATTTAATGGGAATGATGCAAATAATAGATACTATAGATAGAAGATACTATATCAGAGAAATAACCTTGATTAACCGAAACAAAATATAAATATTATACAAATTATACTACAGTATGTTCACCTGTAACCTACAACCAAACAGTAGTACTCCTTAACATTTTTTTCCCTATATATGAGGCTCGTCTGTAAGTTTACATGAAACCTAAAACATTAAAAATCTACCAATTTTTTTAAAGAACCCTCACATGGATCAATAAACAATAAAATCATGATGCCATACGTAACTTTGGATAGCTTTGAATCGATCAATGTCGTCCTGAAAGAATTGAAAAAACACCAAAAA
>LBNU01039129.1:127658-143337 GCA_014162995.1 Artemisia annua
AATTCGTCAAATATACGTAATATGTTAATTTGTGAAACTTACGAGTGGAATAGTATGCAAATGCCTTCGGAATGATATGTAGACTATTTCTAGTCCGTATGAAATGCTCTTACTACTGATGCATGAATTCGCAGCTAAACCAAACCGGTTACGCGAATTTGAATACCCGTAAACCCCGTTTACGATGAAATGAGTGATGACATGAATAGTAACCATGAATAGTGATTTCTCTCGGGATGAATAGTGTCATGTGAATAGTAACGCTTCTCGGAATCACTAACGGAGTCCGAAAAACGATGAATAGTAAAATGATGAATAGTGACCGGTGAATAGTAAACGATGAATAGTAACTGATGAATAGTGAATTGTCGGGATGGAAAATGACCGGAAATTACGGGTTGTGACANCCGTTTACGATGAAATGAGTGATGACATGAATAGTGACCATGAATAGTGATTTCTCTCGGGATGAATAGTGTCATGTGAATAGTAACGCTTCTCGGAATCACTAACGGAGTCCGAAAATGATGAATAGTAAAATGATGAATAGTGACCGGTGAATAGTAAATGATGAATAGTAACTGATGAATAGTGAGTTGTCGGGATGGAAAATGACCGGAAATTACGGGTTGTGACAAATGACGGTGGTGAAAAATGACAAAGATGAACTAGTACCTCAAAGGACAGTAACTGGGTGGCGGGTGTGCATTGATTATAGGAAACTAAACGATGCCACCCGAAAAGATCACTTCCCACTCCCATTTATTGATCAAATGCTAGAAAGGCTAGCGGGTCATGAATACTACTGCTTTCTTGATGGTTTCTCAGGATATTTTCAAATCCCCATCGCCCCTGAGGACCAAGAAAAGACCACTTTTACATGCCCCTATGGTACCTTTGCCTACAAGCGAATGCCCTTTGGACTGTGTAATGCTCCCGCCACCTTCCAACGTTGCATGACGGCAATCTTCCATGAACTAATGGAAGATAGCATGGAGGTCTTCATGGACGACTTCTCGGTTTTCGGGGATTCGTTCGACCGCTGTCTTGCTAACTTAGAAAAGATGCTGAGACGCTGCGAGGAGACCAATTTGGTCCTGAACTGGGAAAAATGCCACTTCATGGTAAAAGAAGGGATTGTGCTAGGGCACAAAATCTCGGGAAGTGGAATTGAAGTGGACAAGGAGAAAATAGAGGTTATCTCAAAGTTACCATATCCGAGCACCGTTAAGGAGATACGCAGCTTCTTGGGACATGCAGGTTTCTATAGGAGATTCATCAAGGATTTCTCTAAGATAGCTAGACCAATGACTCAATTGTTGGTAAAAGATGCCCCATTCGATTTCTCCCCTGAATGCAAAGATGCNTCAAATAAGAAAATTGAAGTACCAGATTCATGTATAGGCTTGATGAATTATGTATGGGTATTGGACTAACATTTATTATGAAGGTTGTTTCCCTGACATCCACTCTATACTATCATTTTTCCCAATTTTTCTTATCATTATCCGCCTTCTTTCGCTATAGTAAATTATGTCAATGATAATTATAAGACATGCCTGCCCATCGGGCGGGCTTTGAAAACTTATATATATATATATATATATGTATATATACATATATATATGTATATATACATATATATATATATATATACTAGTTTTCAAAGCCCGCCCGATGGGCAGGCATGTCTTATAATTATCATTGACATAATTTACTATAGCGAAAGAAGGCGGATAATGATAAGAAAAATTGGGAAAAATGATAGTATAGAGTGGATGTCAGGGAAACAACCTTCATAATAAATGTTAGTCCAATACCCATACATAATTCATCAAGCCTATACATGAATCTGGTACTTCAATTTTCTTATTTGATACATTAAAATAGTATTTTGGTTGAAAATACTCACCCTCGCAATGTATCTTTGTTTATGAACATATATTAACTACAAATTGTGACTATCGTTGAAATTTATAAGTTATTAAAAAATAAGATATAAACGTACCGGTTTTTATGTTGAATACAGTAATCAAAATGGATAAGTATCTAATCCAGTAATCAAAATGGGTAAAAGCCTAACCCATACTATCAAAGTTGATACGTGCTAATCCCTTTTGGGTAAAAAGTGAAGATATAGTGATTATAAATAATATTTGCATCAGCGGTCATCAAGCAAAATGTTCAAAGAAAATCTCATTCAATATATTGAAAACATAAAAAGTTAGAAACGTGTGCAGTGACTTTAATCCACTTATTAACCATTAAGAAGAAACCAACCATAATGCAAAAACTATATAGGTATTTTGCTATATTATGGAAAGGTACAACAACGAAGTTTCATGCCCTGATTTCTATGAAAAATTTAATGGGAATGATGCAAATAATAGATACTATAGATAGAAGATACTATATCAGAGAAATAACATTGATTAACCGAAACAAAATATAAATATTATACAAATTATACTACAGTATGTTCACCTGTAACCTACAACCAAACAATAGTACTCCTTAACATTTTTTTTCCTATATATGAGGCTCGTCTGTAAGTTTACATGAAACCTAAAACATTAAAAATCTACCAATTTTTTTAAAGAACCCTCACATGGATCAATAAACAATAAAATCATGATGCCATACGTAACTTTGGATAGCTTTGAATCGATCAATGTCGTCCTGAAAGAATTGAAAAAACACCAAAAAAGAACTAGCGATTGAATTTTTTGGCTGTGTTGTGCGTGAGTCGGCATAAAAGAAAAGAAAAAAAAACATGGAGAAAAGGTACACGAATAAAATCACACAACCTACAGGCTATTAGATTGAAGATGGAAATAGTGTGATTCTATTAGTAATATAATAACGTTTGTATAACATTACAATATTTTCTTCTCTTTTTTGACATACATAGATACTATAATGTTATGCCTCTAACCAAATGAGCCTAGCTCAGATGGCCACCCAATTTGGGGGGAGGTTTTACCCTCCTAGGCAAGGTCTCAAGTTCGAGTCTTGTCTAGGGCGATAGGGGTTTCCTCTCGCGTGTGTAAAGGGAAGGGTGCCATTGGCTTCTGGGCTGGACCCAACCTGGTTGTGTGGGCTCGCTACGCCTTATGGGCTAGGGGCCATGTAGCCACAAATTGCTGTTAAAAAAAATAATGTTATGCCTCTACTTCCATGGCACAATACCAAACAACAAAATTTATGACATACTACATGCTGTAATTATAAGTTCCCGAAGGAGCATCCGTATATCATGTTGGACAATTTGCAGTTGTTTTAGAGGTAACTTTTAGAATTTTGCATATCATCTTTACTTCCACCACTTAAGCTTAAAACAAAGATCTTGTACGTATATGTGGCTGCTGAAATTTGTACGTATATGTGTGTAGATTTAGTTAAGTGGGTGTTTGGTTTAACTAATTTAGTTGACTTATTTCATAGTCACATACGGGTGACACTTTACGGTTTTGGGTATAGTCTCTGTTGACTATTTGGTAACGCCACGAGTCATTGCTTCTTTGTTTGCTTTACCATTCTCATACTTAAAAACAAATTGTCGAGTAACCTCAAACGGGCGAACATCTGTGGTTGCTGTTTTCGTGTGAACTGCCACCACCTGAGTCTAGTCCAATAGTTGTACCTACAATAGCAAGAACCATCAATACATTAGTATTAGGTAAATTGCAAGCTAGACATTGTTTAAAATAGTAAAACTTGAAGTGCATCTACAATCCAAGAATTTGATTACCTTAAAGTATGCTTTCTCGCAAGCTTCTTTGTCTTCAAACTCTGAAATATAAATAATAAGATAGGTTACACAACGATATATATCGCTCACATGATCCCGCGTAGTAGAAAAACTGCAAACTTATTAAAAGACTGATCATATAAATATACGATCAGTTGAGGTATGTCATCCCTGGTACCTACATAACTACATCATCGTACAATAATTAGCAACAAAATTGCATAATGCTTGATAAAGTGGTTATATAAGAAATTGGTGATCTGAAACACATTTATCACATAAACTTTAAGGTTAAAGGTTCATGAGTTTATTGAATATACATAAACACACCCAAAAATAAAAGCGAATTTAAAACATCCCTGTTGTTCTCGATCTCCGGGTATCATTCGTCCACCCTTTGAAGTGCCAATTGCCTCCAACATTGCCACCACATCATCCATCTCCGGTCTCTTGTCGGGATTTGCATCCCAGTATCTTTTCATAACAGTTGCAAGTGAGTTTGGGAAGCAACGTGGTATCTTTGGCCTCAAATTCTGTCATTTGGCAACAATATTTAGTTTCAAAAACTGGTACATAATGTGCTCTGTGGGTTCGAAATTAAAGTATCGTATTGACTTTTCAGGTCAAACATCGTATTGCTTTTAGGTCAAACAGCGTATTGACTTTTCAGGTGGTACTTTTTTTCTTTTAATAGTTTCAGTTGATATGAGCTTTTTGGGTTCTTTTAAGATAACTTGATTACTTCACAGAATCATTATTAAATGTAGGACTATATATGATGTTTGACTAAGCAATAGTTGGATGAGTATTGTTGATGTACGGTCAACAGATATTCAAACTCCGGTGATTCAGGAGAAGTGAAAGAGCAAAAAGTATCTATGATTACTATATTTAATAAAGTAAGCTCGATTTCATCTCTACCTAAAAGTGTATTAGCACGTGTACTCTTTAATAATAGTGAGATTAGTTCTTTTAAATTTGTGTTGCTAAAAACAAAAATTATTATAAGTATCATCAAGACTTCTTATGTGTTTACTATAAAGTTCGATACAATCAAGGTGGGACAATGGTTTGACACGTTTGCAGCCCCAATTTTATGTTAGGAACCATACCTGGCAGACAACAACTGATGTCACTTCAGAAAAGTTAAGATCAGGATAAGGCATGTCGCAATTGTATATTTCCCATAGACAAATCCCAAAATTATATACATCGCATTTCCTATTATATGCGCTGCTATTTTGAGTAATTACCTCCATAGGTTACTTAGTCGAACAAATTTCGTCTTAATCCATGCCATGCTGTAAAAGCCGTCAGATCAGATCAAAATAAACCATATCAAAATATATGATATAGCTGGAACATTAACACATTAAGAAAAGTTAGTCAACTTAGCAATGGTACAAAAACTAATAGAGGTAGCAGGTCCTAATACCAATTTAATCAATGGTTGAAGCTGCATTAAACCCAATGTCTCTCGCAATTCTTTCCACCTTTCTTTGCTGCAACCTTTTTTCCCCAGACTCCGTATTCCTAGGTAAATGTGACCTTTTTTTCTGATTGCCATGTTTACAATAGCAAACTTCAATAAACAATCTGGCAACACAATGATGGGATGATATAGAAAAGAATTAAAGTGATGAAAATGCTTATAGATAACAAATTAACTAAATACCAAGAGTTGAAACAGAGAAATATTTGTAAAGACTGTTTTAGAATTTATTTTGTCAAAAGAAAGGAGCATGATTAAGAACATCATTTAAGTCCGAGGATCAGTATGATTTACCTATTAAAATTTATGCCGGATTGTACTACTGTTTAATAAATATCAGAGGCCTTGACTAATCAACTTTAGTTTGAAAGGTTCTAAAAAAGAGTAGGAATTTACCTTTTCAAAAACCCTTAATATATTTGCAGCCCCCGAAACATGTGCCAAGAAGCAACACTAAATCGCATCCGATCCTAACGCAAAATAAAACATACCATAATATTCAAAAAAGTGATCATTAGTGATCAGCTAACTTTCTTACCTCGTATTTACAAACACAACTAATAAACTGAACAATTAACATGAATGCAACAATTCAGTTGGAACCTAAATTCAAAGATCAAGCATTACTTAATGTAAGCATGTTCAATACTATTTAACATTCATCAGAGAAATGTTTGTATGTTATACTTGTCAGAGTCACATTGATTGGACAATTTTTAAAGAAATAGCTTGCTTACCACCAAGCCTTGCAATCACCAATGACACATTGTCTCATTTAGTACCTCGCCAACACCTTTTTCATCATCAAACAATAGCCTCCTAAAAAAAGATGAGAAAGCAAATACATTAGTTTATTATATACAAACAAACATGTATCTAGAGTCATCGTTAGGATTAGGTATTGTTCAAAAAGATTAGCCAAAGTATAGTTGTTTGTATGGCAAATACATAAAAAAGATGCTATCAAGAAGCGCAAGTGAAAAACATACCTATGGTGCATTAGTTCTATTTGGCCATCTACTAAACTCGAGCTACTTATGGCACGATCCACCGACAGTGAGAGTTCCTTACTTCCATCCTCAGCATAAGCTCCAAGGTTTATCTAAGCAATCATGAGTAGACATCAATACAAAAGAACAGATAAGTGAAATACATATCAACAAATAAATCACAACCAAATAAATTATAGCACAAGTGAAAAACATACCTATGGTGTATTAGTTCTATTTGGCCATCTACTAAACTCGAGCTACTTATGGCACGATCCACCAACAGTGAGAGTTCCTTACTTCCATCCTCAGCATAAGCTCCAAGGTTTATCTAAGCAATCATGAGTAGACATCAATACAAAAGAACAGATAAGTGAAATACATATCAACAAATAAATCACAACCAAATAAATTATATGGATGCATGTAGAAAAGGGCCTATTAGAAGCTAACAATTCAAGACATTCATCGATCTTCTATGTTATTGAAAAGTAGGATACATACCTATGTTATTGATGCTGTAATTTCGCGTAACCTCTGGCCTGTGGTGTGTGCTGAAATCTAACGGCAGCAACATCATCGTGAACCTGAAAATACAAATTCAGCCATAACATGTACATATTAAAACCTGGCACTATCAAGTACACAACTAATAAGCTTGCTTTCATCTAGTAAAGCAATACTAATAGCCGTATGAAACCATCAAGAACGAACAGAAGGAGTTTAGATAAAACTTTTGTTTTTCAGAAGATAAGCAATATTTGATTGCTGCAGTATGAAGGGCTGTCTCACCATTTAAATGACCTCGTAAGTATTTTATCAACATCGTATTATGTTGAACCTGCAAAATAAAAAAAAAATAAGATGGAAAGAGACCTAAACGTATAATTCTTCATGGAGAGAATTTTGATGATTAGGGTTTTTGTAAAGAATATACGTGTGGTTTTTTTAATAATAGATAATATGTTAATTATATAATTAAGGAATGGATATGTGTAGGTTTATAGATTTGGTTTTGCAAGATATAATCCAAAAAATATGTTGGTCTAGTGGTTATCATGTTTGTTCGTCTACTAATAGACCCAGTTTCGATTCTTGTAAAGCATAAATTTTTAAATTTAATAAATCCGAATTTTAACACATTCAAAGTATGCTTAGGTGGATTAAAATGTGATGACATGGAATTAATACCATACGAAATTTATTTAATTAAATTGCCAAAGTGGACACTACTGATGACATGGCTGCTAATGACAATTACTGGGCAATGAGGTGGCGTTTTCTTGAATTATCTACGTGTAATATGTTATAATATATATATATATATATATATATATATATATATATATATATATATATATATATATATATATATATATATGTGTGTGTGTGTGTGTGTATGTATGTATATATATATATATAACTCAAATCGCCCACTTATAAACCATACGGACACCCCCATTATATTTTTGATTTGAGTCGGTGAGCTTCTGTATTTAGGGCATCCACAGTGGGATGACACGCATAATAGCTCATTTATATGGTACAATCCATTGTAAGTATTGACAACTCATCATACATTTAATAAGAGTGTGTTTGTGAACAAGTGATTATTATAGTATTATACAATAAAAGTGGGACATAATCCTTTTGTTTCTTTTGAAAACCATATTCCATTATTTTTCATATTTAAAATATGAGCTTTGATATACAGAGACCTAACTAAAAGGACCTAAAAGGTGACCTAATGTACAAGTCATTTATGCATTAGGCCACCTTTTAGGCCCCTTTAGTTAGACCAATTTATCATTTTCGTTAAAATATAGATATACATTAAGTTCAATGTATTATGGAAGTTTTGTATGGAAGTTGATATGGTGATGATGTAGAGATGCATTATGGAAGTTTTGAATGAAAGTTGATATGACGATGATGTAAAGCTGTACTGAACCTTGTATTATACTATGCACGGGGATACTCTTAGNATATATATATTAAGTATAGTAATTATGTATTTACTTAATTAAGATTTGTAATTAATTAAATAGACTTTGAGAAATTAATATACTAATAAAGTTAGTGGAGGAATATTATATTACAAATATTATTTATTATTTATAATATAATTTAATTATAAAGAATTTGAAATAAATACTTGGTATTTAGAAAACTATATAAGTGCAAGTATTTTAACAAAATACTCTAAGTGTTATAGTTTTTAGAAAATTTGGGCATGACCCATTCGTTTATACAACGTTTCCATTTTTCCCAAGTGTTGCAAATTCCTCAAATAAACCGTTTCGTTAACTATATTTGCAAAATTAGTCCGTAATATACAGTAGTCATTATTAGTATAGTTATCGATATAATTCGTTTTACCATATGAAAATAATCGTCGCAAGCTCAAATATATGTCAAAACTCATTTTCGTCACCCGAAGTGTTTATTGGGCTGAAATTTCACCATTGGGCCCGTTAGTTCAAAAATTAGCCCAAAACCATTTACTCCGATATAAGTTACGATATATATCGTTATATATAAAAAATTAACTTAATACGTCCGATATCGATTTTTGGTCAAAAAGTCAAAGTTGGAAAAATGTGTGTTGGGCTCGTGTAACACCCCCATTTTTCACTGTTCGCAGCGGATTTAGTGTTTGGAGTATTACTTCATGGAAACAAAGAAAAGATATAGAAAACGACTCGAAAAGAGACGTTTTTGAAAAAGATGTTATCATTCATTTATTCATCAGAGTTTTTACAGTAAAAGATATACTTTTACCAAAAGAGAGATCCCTAAGATACGTTTTAAGACACAAAACTGATGAATGATAACTATTCTGGACGTCCTCATGTCCAGTACTTCTCCGTGCCATGGTTCCTATAGTGCCTAATTACCTAGGATAACATGCTTAAAAGTCAACACGTATGTTGAGTGAGAGTCATAGGTTTAAGTAGATAGAGTATGAATACAAGTTCCACAGGGTTCAGCTTAAACCCTATGTGTGGAAAGGTTTTAGTGATAGAAGGTATATTGCACTAAGCTCATGAACCACACATTAACAGTCCGGGTCATGGGGTCTGCAGATCAACCATGAGGGGACGGGAAGTGTAACAACCCACAAAATCTCATCACTATCATTCCCATTACAAATACCTATAGTAGGTATTTCACAGGTAAATTTTTGCTTTTTATGTGCATTCATTACTTGCATGACTCTCTAGACCTGCCCACGTATCCACACAAGCCAAATAACTCAACACTCATATCCTATAAACCCCTGGTATGTCAAGCATAAGATCACAACAACACCATAATAAGTAATCTACCAATCTAACACACTAAACTTACCACAAAACCATAATAAACCCTAGTTAAACCCTAATTAGACCTATGTGCTTACTAAACCCTATATGCTTAACTAAACTAGTTTGAAAGTGTCCAAGGCTTAAGTATGAGTTACCTTAGGAACATTAGGATACCTTAGGACCCTTAGGCACTAGTACAACCCATTAGAGCTTAGGTACAAGACCCTTAGGCACAAAACCATAACTAGGTTATAACTTCCCGAAAACTAGGTCAAACCTTCCCAAATCTTTCCCATAAGTTACCACCACTTAGTATAAGCACCTTAGGACTTAGGATTAGTCATTAGACACTTTTAGGAACCCAACATAGACACTAAACCCTAGGCAAAACCCTAAACTCACTCTAGGTAAAACTAGGTTAGAACTATACCTAAAACCTAAAACCTAGTTACTATAAGCACCTCTAAGCACCTCCCTAGCAAGCAAGCAAGGAGGTAGATCACCTCCTTGTCGATGCCTTGTCACCACCTCCCCTAAACAGCCTCTCTCGGCAAACCACCACCACAACCGGCCTATCTCAGCCCCTACCTACACCATAGCTTCTCCTCGTCACCTCCTAGACCTGCCACACCACCCCATAGCCTTGCTTACTCGACCTCCCCCCCTCGACACATGGCAGCACCTTTGTGTGCTCGCTACTCCATCGAGGACTATAAATACCCCCGAACCCTTCCATTTCTTTCCACACCTCTTCTCCTCTTTACCTCACATGCATTCTGTAGCATAAGACCCATAGAAGTCGACTATAGAAGCCCTTGCCCTGTCGAGTTGTGGTTTGGCCGAGAGAAGCACTAGAAACCCTAGAAAACCCTAGTTAGCCCTCGTTAACCTTTCCCTAGTCATGTAAGCCTTCATTTCTTGTTCTATTAGCTTTAGTTTAGTTTTAGGATAGTATTAGGATGCCTTAGATCCCCTAGGATCCCTTGCCTAAGCCTTGAACACTAGAACTAGTTAGTTTTCTTTTTAAAACCCTAAATAGAGTCGAATACATGTTTATATGCTTTAAGCCCTTTCCATAATCCCTAAGCTAGTTTAGATAACTTAGATAAGCTAAAATTTGTTAAACATAAGCTAGGAAACCTTTTTGTTTCATAAAAATATAGTTTGCATGGAATTAGGACTAGTTTTGCAAAGTTTTCCATGCATAGGGGTATATATGGTAACTTTCTGAAAATATTAAGTCTAGGGACTATTTTTGACATTTCTTAGAAGTTATAAGTATAAGGACCCTTTTGGCAAAGTTATAAAACCCTAGGATAAAAAGTAAAATAATTATAAACTAATAAGGACTAGTTTTGCAAAAGTTATAAAATTAAGGGTATAAATGGTAAATATAGAAAACTTATAAGTCCAAGGGTCATTTCTGTCATTTTTCAAAAAAAATATAAGTATAGGGACTAATTGTGTCAAGTCTAGATAGTTATAAGTATAAATAATATAAGTATTATAAGTATAGGGTAGATTTTGTAAATATGTTAAACTATAAGGGTATAAAGTAAAAATATTAAATTTAGAAGCATAACACAATACTAGGGAGCTTCATGTGAGGAGTACTATTTGGATATTTTGTTTTGATGAGCTTGTTGGGTTTACGATTTAAAGTACCCTGACTCCTCGAACGATTATTGCATATACTTTTGAATTATGATGGCCCGAACGGTGTTATGTTAGAACTAAAACCCTAATAACAACATAACTCAATAGTAAGGAGCTTCATGTGAGGAGTATTAACTTCTGAATTATGATGGCCTGAACAGTATTATGTTGATAACATAATACAATAGTAAGGAGCTTCATGTGAGGAGTCTTATACTTCTGAATTGTGATGGCCCGAACGGTGTTGTGTTATATCTAAAACCCTAAAAACCCTAAGAATGATTACTTAAGAAACTTAAACTAAACAACTAAAGCTTGACATACATCCACAACTACAACAACATCAGGATACGTGAGTAAGGCAGTCTAGTTTCCGAGTCACTATTTGCATCAATTAGATTTCCCTAAGCCCAGGTGAGTTTTCGAAGCCTCACATCTTTTTAACTTTTCACTCTAAATGCTTTACAAACCCTGTGAGGGGGATACGTGCTACTTGCTTTACTTAAAACCGAATACAAGTCTTTTTCTTAGGTTGTTGCACGAGTAAACTAACTGCCACCACTACATAACTAAAATTCATGAATCTAATCATTTGGGATATTTTACCCACGCGAGCGCGAATATAGTTGATAGATCTATTGGAGTTTGACAACTCCCGTTGGTATTAACATCTCTCTGGATGGTACCAATAAGTACTATATTTGAACCCACTGAAGGATTAACTTTGGCAAAGTCATCCTTCCCATCCCCTCATGGTGGGTCTGCAGCCCCCATGACCCGGATTGTTAACGTGTGGTTCATGAGCTTAGTGCAACACACCTCACACTTGATAATTGTGCATGCATCACAATTATCACACACACACAACATTTTCACAGATGGGTGTAACAACGGAGCCTAGGGAACTTGTATTCACTAACGCTTAAACCTATGATTCTCACTCAACACCTAGTGTTGACTTTTTAAGCATGTATCCTAGGTATATCACTATTATGGAGTTATGGCGGAAGGAGGCACTGAACTCGGAGGATTTTCAAACCGGTTATGGTTCAAACCTAATATAACACTTAGACTTTGGGACCTTATCAATAGTAAAAGTATATCTTTTACTATAAAAACTCTGATAATTAAATGAATGATAACTAAATTTCTATAAACGTCTCTTTTCGAGTCGTTTTCTATTACTGTAACTGTGATTCTATGAAGTAATACCCCAACCCTAAATCCGTTGCGAACTGTGAAAATGGGGGTGTTACAGGAAGGATAGCTTGCCAAATTTAATCCTTCAGTGGGTTCAAATATAGTACTTATTGGTACCATCCAGAGAGATGTTAATACCAACGGAAGTTGTCAAACTCCAATAGATCTATCAACTATATTCGCGTTCGAGTGGGTAAAATATCCCAAACGATTAGATTCATGATTTTTAATTATGTAGTGGTGGCAGATAGTTTACTCGTGCAATAACCAAAGAAAAAGACTTGTATTCGGTTTAAAGCATGTATCCCCCTCTCATGGTTGTAAAACATTTAAAAGTGAGGCTATGAAAACTCACCCTGGTCTTAAGGTAAGTAAAGTAGGGGTTTAGACAACTCACTCACGTATCCTGGGGTGGTGTAGGTGTGTGTATGTCAAGTCTTAGTCTAGGTTTTATTAACTAATCACTCTTAGGGTTTTTATATATAACATAACACCGTTCGGGCCATCGTAATTCAGAAGTATATGACTCCTCACATGAAGCTCCCTACCATTGTATTATGTTATCAACATAATACCGTTCGGGCCATCATAATTCAGAAGTTAATACTCCTCACACGAAGCTCCCTACTATTGAGTTATGTTGTTATTAGGGTTTAGTTATAACATAACACCGTTCGGGCCATCATAACTCAGAAGTATATGCAATAATCGTTTGAGGAGCCAGGGCACTTTAAATCGTAAACCCAGCAAACTCGTCAAAACAAAATATCCACATAGTACTCCTCGCATGAAGCTCCCTAGTATTGTGTTATGTTTCTAATTTAAAATAGGTTTTATATTTATGAAAATAGTCCATTTATAACCTTCAAGTTTATATATTTACGTTTTCTACCCTAATCTTATAAACTTATAACAACTAAGCATATAACTTTCTAACTTTTGCACATTTAGTCCCTATACTTATATATTTTAGAGAAATGACAAAAATGGTCCTTAGACTTTACTAACTTTCAACATTTACCCTTTATACCCTTAACTTTATAATATTTGCAAAACTAGTCCTTTTTAGTTTATAACTTATTTTAATTTCTATCCTAAGGTTTCAAAACTTTGCAAAATGAGTCCTTATGTTAATAACTTTCAAGTAATGTTAAAAATAGTCCCTAGACTCTATAGTTTCAGAAATTTACCATATATACCCCTATGCATGGAAACTTTTACAAAACTAGTCCTAATTTCAAATAAGCCATATTTTTATGAAGCAACTAAGTTTCTGTAGCCTCTCGTAAATTCCCGTACGATTAGTAAATACGTAAACTGGTAATAAAGGTATTTCGTTATTTAATATCCCCTTTTTACGAGTGATAAATTTTTTTTTTATGCATGACGTATTATGTGAATCTCTATGACATTGTGAAATGATCATTTACCTAGGAACGATGCTTGCACACAAACCTAGATAGTCTAAGTATCGCGAATATATTTTAAACGTTTATATTTTATTAAATATACGTTTCGTTTAATTACCGGATACTATTTATATATTTCCCGAGCCTACGAAAATTCCCGAGATTGTTCACTAATATTATTGGATCGTAACCCGACCCGTGAAACTTGCCAAGTGGGCCCCCGTAACCCAATGGGCCTTAAACCCATGTACAAAACCCAACGGACCCTTATATTATTTTTTTTTCTTTCTTTCCTTGTTGGGCCGAGCAACACAAGCCCAGCCCAATACACCCTTTAATTTTTTTTCTTTCTTTTCTTTGTTTGCCCGACGAGACCAAGCCACAAACGTCTCATTTTCTTTCGATTTCAACACACGACCTTGTTATATTTTTACATCATTCGATTAATGACCCAGCTAGCTTTCGAAAGTAACAAACCCCATTCAATTTCATGCACATTTGATACACTAACTTCGGCCAAAGCAAACCAACAAACTCATGTGAACAAAAATGCCAAAAACGTGGCAATGTATTTCTTGCAACCTCACAAGCTCACCAATTGCATCCATTCGAACACTATACTCATTATTTGATGTCAGAAATGAATAGAGAACATTCCTCTTGTTGCTAGTTCTCGATTGGGTAAAGTTTTGGTGCCTCCCATGTCCAACGAGCCACCACACAAGATCTTTGGCTTCTTCCTTTTGTTTTAACATCTCACAAGCCCTATATAAACAGCCATGCATGTTCCTTTGATCACACACACTCAAACATAAGTTATACGTGAGATTTTGATATCGAGTTGGGACAAGAAGTTGGTGAAGCATACGAACCATAGAAGTGATCCAAAGAAGAGAACCTTGCTCGTCTTGAACCATTGCTAGGAGTGAACCATCGTACCATTGACCCTTTGAACCAATTCGAACCATACTCTACGTAAACTCCACCCCAAGTGGTGAGGTGAGCTCTTGGAGTCCCTCGCTATATTTTTATTTTCGTAATTTGCACATTTACTTTGTCTCGCTATTTCACAAAACACAAACGTAACATATACTTTTTATTCGTCATACTAATTATTTGAAACCATAAGAAACGAGATGTACTAATATTCGAACCTAATAACCATATATACTCAATATACTAGACACGTTTTGAAGGTCATGAGACCCATTCGTATAAATATAAAAACACTTAGAATATTTTCTAAGTGATAAACAGTTTTGAAATGTGAGTTGTGACAAACACTTTGACCTCGTTAAATGAAATCTAGACACACGACCTATACTTTTTATGACTCGACCCCATAGAAACCTTGATAAACAATTGAGAAACGTATTTTACACGACCTATGGAACTCATTTAAGCTATTTGCCGACCCTTTTCTAAGCGACCAAACCGGTTTCTTTTTTTTTTTGAAAAACACTAATAAGTTAACGTGGGCTTATGTAAAGCCCATTAAGCTTATCTCATAAGCTGGTGCCACGAGCCCAACTTTAACATTTTTAGACTCACAAAACAAGCCCAAGGTCAGGCCCAAATCCCTTGTTAACCCAATGGACCTAAAAACCTTATTGGGCTTTGTTTATAAATCGTTAAGGCCCAATAAGAGAAATAAGCTCTTTTTAAGCTATTAAGCTGTTGTAATAAGTTAATTGGAATGTCCTGAGCTTATTTAATAAGTCAAAAGGTTAAACTTTGAATTTGGTAAAATTTGGACTAAGTTTGCAAAATTTCTTAAACCGAGGACTAAAAATGTAAAACTTGTAAACTATGGGTGTAAACTGTCAAAACTGAAATCCTTGAGTTCTAAACTATTAAAAATAATACTTGGAGTT
>LBNU01039129.1:145734-155763 GCA_014162995.1 Artemisia annua
TTTTATTTCACCAAAAATTGTATTTTTGCTAGTTAAATACAATTAGTTATGGTTAATTCGATAAGTGTTCTAATATAATTTTTCAAGCATAATCTCCACCATTTCACCACTTGAGCCAAAATTTTATGTTTTTAAAAACCCCAATAATTTCATATATTTAATGATAGCCGATTTATATATATATATATACACACATAAGTGTATATTTCGTCTTAAACTCGCGTAATTAACACTAATTACATTTGTATCATCAAACTAGTACCACAAGCAACAAGATTTACCACACAAGCAAGAAATACTCTAGTGACTACAAAAGCATAATAAATGTCGAGCAACATGCATGCATACACAAACCATAGCTTTTTCATTTTAGCAAAACATATACATTTAGCATTTGGTAACATCTTTAAACATCAAGAAAACATGAAATGAACAAGATTGAAAAAGTTTTGATGGAAGCTTACAAAGATGGTACGTGAGCTAGGTGACCAAAGAACAACCCAACTTGCTTCAAATTTACCCAAATCACGTTCCGGTTAACCCAAAACACTTGAATATATAACCCAATTAACTTGAACTTCAACAATTATTTGTGGATCTTAAGCTTATGTAAATTTCGGCTTAGAGAAGAAATGAAAAAGAAGAAGAGAAAATGATCTAGGTAAGTGTTGGTGGCAAAAGAAAGTATGTTGTTCCATTTAAGGAAACATGCATACTTATAAGATCTAATTCAAGATTTAGCTCAAGAATTTTGTCCTCTAGTGGGGGAGGGCTATAGTGGCTGGTTATGGGATCCAAGGGGAGGGGTCAAATAAGATTTTACTCCTCGTTGGTGTATCGTGTGTCGGTTTAAGCTTAAATATTACCGTAACGTCCCGGTTTGACGTTTCTGGACACGTACATGTAAAATAAAGTTTTTATCGACTTTTTTGTCAGAAATTTAATAAAATGTCATTAATAACTCAAAAATATATTTATTTGACTGTTACCATAAATACTGTGGTGTCGGTTCGCGTGCGGCGTTGTTTTTCAGAAAAATGTGAGGAAGCTCTCAGTAAATTACGAAACTTGTCAATAACTATCCGAAATGGAATATTTATGCTTACTGAAAAAAATAGACTTTTTCAGTAGTAACTGTAAGCTACAGTGTGCAGGACAGCTCCCGAGAATGTTCAGAAATGTACAGAAACATGCGGAAACAAGCAAAAATGCATACAATACTCAAAATAGATATAATAAATAGAAATTTATTATTAAATTAATTTATGAAAATTACCATTTGTCACAGTATCCCCACCTTATGGGGAAATCCGTCCCGGATTTCAGTTCACGTCATTCGATGAGTTCGAAAAGAGTTTCGGATATTTTCGCTTGATCTCGTCCTCTCGCTCCCAAGTGTACTCGGGGCCTCTACAAGAGTTCCAGCGGACCTTCACGATTGGGATACGACTCTGCTTCAATCGTTTAACTTCCCCGTCCATGATCTCAATCGGCTCTTCAACGAAATTCAGCCTTTCGTCGACTTGGATCTCTTCCAAAGGAATAACATGATTATCATCAGATAAACACTTTTTCAAGTTGCTCACATGAAAAACGTCATGCACAGCGCTGAGTTCAGAAGGCAATGCGAGTCGATAGGCTACCGGCCCGACTCTGGCAAGAATCTTGAAAGGTCCAATGTAATGAGGGTTCAACTTCCCACGTTTACCAAATCTGATCACGCCTTTCCATGGCAAGACCAACATCACTCTATCACCCACTTGAAACTCAAGGGGTTTTCGCCTCTTGTCAGCATAGCTCTTTTGGCGATCACGAGCAGCTTGCATTCGACTCTTGATCTGCATGATTTTCTCAGTAGTTTCGTGAACTAGATCTGGTCCAGTAAGTTGGCTTTCTCCGACTTCAGCCCAACATATCGGTGATCTGCACTTACGACAATAAAGTGCTTCATACGGTGCAGCCTTGATATTGGTGTGATAGCTGTTATTTTAGGAAAACTCGACCAAAGGCAAATGCCTATCCCAGCCATTCCCAAAATCAATAACACATGCTCTGAGCATGTCTTCCAATGTTTGAATGGACCTTTCACTCTGACCATCAGTCTGAGGGTGGTAAGTTGTGCTCATATCAAGATCTGTTCCCAATGCGTCCTGAAGCGACCTCCAAAAACTGGGTGTGAAACTGCTATCTCGATCAGAGATGATAGAAACATGCACTCCATACCTTGCAACAATTTCCTTCACATATAGTCGGGCAAGCTTGTCCATACTATCGTTCTCTCTCATGAATGAAATGTGCAGACTTGGTAAGACGGTCTACGATTACCCATATCGTGTCATAACCGCTCGATGTCTTTGGCAGTTTGGTGATGAAATCCATAGTTATCCGCTCCCATTTCCACTCTGGAATCTCTGGTTGTACAAGCAAACCTGACGGTCTCTGGTGTTCAGCCTTAACCTTTGAACACGTTAAACACATACTGACGTACTTAGCTATGTCGGCCTTCATGTTTGGCCACTAATACAGCTTCTTCAAATCTAAGTATATCTTGTCAGCTCCTGGGTGGATGGAGTACTTGGACTTGTGTGATTCGTGCATAATCAAATCACGAATTCCTCCGTACAGTGGGATCCAACTCGTGTCCCCATAACATAAAACTCCATCAGATCTCTTTACGAAGCCATTCTCGCTCTCTGGTATACCGTAAATTTTTTCGTTTGGTCGGTTCTCTTCGTTGAGTGCCTCAACCTGAGCCTCAAGAATTTTCACTGGGAGAGGGGAAACAATCGTCCTCCCTAACGATCTGACTCTGAAGGGTTTGACCCTCTCCTTTCGGCTAAGAGCGTCGGCAACTACATTCGCCTTGCATGGGTGGTAACGAATCTCACAATCGTAGTCACTAAGCAATTCTAACCATCATCGCTGTCTCATGTTCAGTTCCTTCTGGTTCAAGATATGATGTAGACTTTTGTGATCCGTATACACCACACACTTAGTACCATAAAGGTAGTGCCTCCAAATGCGTAGTGCAAACACAACTGAGCCTAGCTCCAAATCATGAGTAGTGTAATTCTTCTCATGAGTTTTCAGTTGTCGAGAAGCATACGCTATCACCTTTTCTCTCTGCATTAATACGGCTCCCAACCCTTTGCGTGAAGCATCGCAATAAACGACAAAGTCTTCACTACCTTCAAGTAGGGCCAAAATAGGTGCACTGCACAACTTTTCCTTAAGAAGTTGAAAAGCTTCTTCTTCATCTTCTCCCCAGTCATACTTCACATTCTTCTGGGTTAATGCAGTTAAAGGCTTAGCTATCTTGGAGAAACCTTCGATAAACCTTCAGTAATAACCGGCGAGTCCTAAGAACTGGCGTACCTCTGTGGGTGTTGTAGGTGTCGCCCAATCCTTAATTTACTCAATCTTGGCAGGATCCACGTGAATACCCTGACTATCAATCACGTGACCTAGAAACTGCAAAGTAGATATCCAAAACTCACACTTCGAGAATTTGGCATATAACTCCTCCTTCTTTAATAACTCTAAGATTAGCTTGAGGTGCTCCTCATGCTCCTTCTGATATGCGTGGGTTTTGCAACCTATGCACTTAGGTTTTACCTCTCAAGGGATCTTGAGAAGCTTACAACCCCCACCAGGCAGTGTACCTGACCGATGTAGTATAGTGAAGTGGCAAGTACCGGGGGATTGATCGTTCTCTCGGGGAATAGTGTCGTTAGGCTTGAAAAGCTACTCTAATTAGGTCTAAGGGTTGAGGGATGATTCTTTTTGTATTTTTATATTTTATGAAAGCAAGTAAAAATCTCGGTTTTTGAAGGAGTGGGCGGAATTAGTTGCTAGCCAACTAACCCAAATATCTACTTTTGCAAATAAAATTAAATAACAAGAAAATTAAAGTGGTTGTGAAACTTATAAATGAGAAATATGTGTTTACTTAGATTTCCTTACTCCCTAGCTATCTTTTATATGTTAATTGGTTTGTTGTGATTATGTGGATGACGGGTTGTATTCCTTTAAACCATTCGTAGGGCCGTGTACGATCTTCCCTAACTCTATAAGCTCCTACTTCACTCCTATGTCGAGCCGATTTAAGCTCCTAACATGGGATCATTAGAATTCGCTCATGCATTAAATACAACCAAATAATCGTAGTACACATCCGATTCATGTTTCTTAAGACGTTCAAGCAAGTTACCGTATAGGAGGTTAGCCAGTTTTCTTAAGCCTAACATCGACTTCACCCACCCACAATAATCACAAGCAAACCAACAACATATAATCAATAGCTAGGTTTCATTATATCTAAGCAAACACAATAAAGACCTAGCCTATCATGTTAATTGAAAGACAAGCGTAAGATATAATCAAACAACACATAGACATATTGATTGATTTGAAAGAAGACTTATCTTTAATTAAACATCAAGGTTTCAAGGGTGAAAAACCCTTAAAAATACTGTAGAATACGAGCTAGGGTTTTTTCCAAAAGTTGCACACTAATGAATGAAAATTAGAAAAGTATATATATAGATTTTACAAGCTGACGGCGTCACGTTCTAGTGCGTGACGCCATCACCTCGCCGCCAAACTATAATTCGGATTGCTCAGATCCACTTCTGACGCCGTCCCCTTATAATTCTTCCAGGCCGTCTCCCTTTACCACATAACGTGACGGCCTAGGCGTCACAAAGCGTGACGCCGTCAAAAAAACTCTCTGGGGCGTCTCGTGTAAACTTCGTATCCATCTCTTTGTCAAAGCGTGACGCCGTCACACAGCAGAACGTGACGCCGTCGGGTACTGTTTCCAGCATATTTTGAGACTTTGTCGTTTTCTTCACTTTTATGCTCCAAAAACGTCTAAAATAGCTTCTTTTCCAGATTTCCTCTCCAAAGTACCTAAAATGACAAAAGGAATGATTTAGGGCAATATTTGATCAAATAATTACGGATTAGGGCTTAAATGACCCCCTAAAAGCGGTACACTTTTCGCTTCATCAAATAGCCTTACACTTGAGATTTGCTTATCCTCAAGCAAATGCGCTTTTATTCCAATCAAAATATGAGCTAGGGGTCATTTAACACGAATATAAAATTAATTACAACAAATAGTCATTCAACCCTATTCATAATAAGCACGGAAATCATACACTAGCACCTCACAAATAGTGTTTGGATACTCTCATCTCTCGGGTGTTATAAACCTATATAACTAGATTGGAAATGGAAGAAATATCACTCACTACCTGTCATAGCAAATAGATTACCATAGGCTTGGGAAAGGATCAAAAACCTCCTCCACTAGGCGTAAGCACCTAAGATAAACTATCAAAGAGGGCTTTACATGGGTTGTAACGTTAGGTGTAGGGATATGATAACACGGTTTGGTTGGAATAAAGGGTATTTTTAGTGGTGGCGAGCTAATTATCTTGATCAAATACATGCACAAGGTGGCGTTGCTAAGCCAAGACTCGACTCGACTTAAGCTAATAATAAAATAACAAAAACATAAATAAAGACAAAATGAAACGGGATGGTAGTCCGTATGTTTTTTTTTCTACTTTTCTTTTTCCAATTTTTTTTCATTTTTCTTGTTTTTCCGATTTTTTTTTTCTTTTTTTCTTTTTTTTTTGCATACACTCNATGGTAGTCCGTATGTTTTTTTTTCTACTTTTCTTTTTCCAATTTTTTTTCATTTTTCTTGTTTTTCCGATTTTTTTTTCTTTTTTTCTTTTTTTTTTTGCATACACTCTTGCCCTACCATCCAAAATAATACATCATAGGGGCCTCGGTTCTCCCCTTACACTTGAACTTTTACATACTTTACAATAAACTATTCTAACGACTCGAATTAAGATAATTGAAAAACTTGGAGTACTTTAAAACATTCACGCACATATGGGGGTAATAATCGACTTCTTCCCCATTATTCCATTACATTAGTACTTTACGCATGAGTCCCAATCGTCCCAAAACAATATGTACAAGGATATGACTCGACTTAGCAACCATGTAAGTAATAAGATAATTAACTAAGGGTTTAACAAATGTTGTCACAATAATGCACTAAAGATGAGTGCATACAAGGTAGGCTAAGGCGATTTGGGTGTACATTTGGGGTGGATTGTAAACAAATTCTTCCTTTAAGTAAGATGCTTAAAGTTAGAAACGAAAAGATAGGCTCGGAGGGGTGTACTAGGGGTATCGTGTACTAAAAATGAGTACAACGCTAAGGTGTGGGAGAATTACTTGACTAATGAAGTCAATGTAATTATAATACGGGTATAAAACATGGGTTATCCTAATGCCTCTTATCATGTAGTAAATCTAACTACACGAATGTAGTCTCACTTGTGGATTTGGGATGGTCCTAACGCAAGTTCTAGAATCTGTAAGCTACCGGTACACACACAAGCATAAAAAATGAATGCTTTTCCTAACAATTCTAGGGGAACCTCACATATTTGGGGGAATTTTTTTTTTAGTGGTACGGTTTTTGTGCTAGTAATACAATTCCCTATCCATGAGAAGCTTATTATTCCTAAAGTATCACTTCTAAATGTTGTAAAAAAATTTAAATTTGCGCTAAAATTGCCCTAACCAATGTTTCTCTCGGTTTTAATACACAAGTACCTTTAGACAAAACAAAAATCAAGCGTAAAAGCATTTTCTTAGGCGCTTTCATTTACCCCCCTTACACTTAAACCGAACATTGTCCCCAATGTTCACATAAAAGATGTAAAAGTAGAGAAAGAAAGAATGAAACAAATACTCCCCTGATTTTTGGCGTGGATCGTGTGGTAACATGGTTAGATCTTCTTCCAAGATGATGTAAAAGCTCCAAGCTCAAAACGACTCCAAAAGCTTGATGTCATGAACTTGATTCCATGTTAACCTTCTTGTCCAAAATAACCTGTTAAACCTGAGAAAACAAACTAGGCAAACCTCGTGTAAAATCGGTGGCAAAATCTATATGAGGATATAATGCTTGTGGAATGAAAATTTTGCAGATTCCTGGAATTAGAGGTGCAGTAATTTTTATAATCCGGCAGAAAAACTAAATTTTAAAACGTTTTCTGAAATTCAAAGGCTGACGCCGTCAGAATTGATCTGACAGAATCCTTATGTTTAGTTTCCGAAAAATTTCTGGAAAAACAAATACCTTAACTCCTGGAATCCTGCAAAATTTCATTATGACTCGATACAAGCATTTGACTCTAACAAATACTAATATGTATGTTTATTTTATATTATTACAATTCATGTTTCAATTCGTTCTTATAAACAAATTTAGATTTCCCTTACACTTATCTTTTGCAAAATACCTTTATATATAGTTAAGACAAAGTTAAAAACAAAATAAAGCATTTTCACAATTTTTAATTTGAAACATGAATCAATAATGATAAAAATAAAACATGCATACGGAAACAAATAAATTCAAATAAACAAACACAAAACAAATAAAGCTTGGGTTGCCTCCCAAGAAGCGCTTTTCTTTATTAACGAGTCTTGTGGCTAGACTCAAAGTCACTCTCTATTACGTGACTTCATTGTTGGTCGCGGTCTCTAGGTCATCCTCGGGTTTAGTCTTGTATTTCGGACCTAGTTGCAAGCATTCTTTGTAGAACCCAAATATCCTACTCATAACATAGTCTACTCCTCTACTTCTATCCTCATCATTCCTATAGTAGACCAATTGCTTTTGTTCCTTCTCGGTGTTTGACAAGAGTCGGTATTGCTCTATCTTATATGGCATTTGGTAAGCTACATCATCGGTCTCATCTTTGAACCTAACTATCCCTAGAGATGGGTCATAATTCATTTTAGAAGCCTCAACAAACGGCTTTCCAAAAACTACTTGAGTTAAGCATGAATCAACTACCGGACGAATATCCTCAACAATCACGAAGTCGTTGACGTAAGTGAAATTTCCTACGTAGACATGTAGTCCCCTAACTCTACCTACAAAGTTGCTTATCCATCCCGTGCTAGGAAATGTCCTAAGTCCCAGTTTCTTTTTCATTATTAGATTGTAGTGGGCTCTAGTCATGATGTTTATGGGAGACTTAAGATCTATGTAAGCTTTCCAAACATGCAAGTGACCTCTGTTGCATGGTATATTGATGTTGGAAGGGTCACCTGTTTTGATGATTGGGTTACCTAGGAAGTATGGTGTCTCGAGGTCATCGAATAGATCCTTATGGTATGCACGTTCTTCCTTAGTGGGCAACCTATCGAGGTAGTTCTCTCCATCATCTACTTCTTCTACTTCCTTTTTCTCACTCTCCTCAACTTTCTTAACCTCCTCCTTATGTTCACTATCTATTTCATTTTCAGGGACTGGCTTAATAGTGACAACATTGACAAAATGGACATGTTTGGAGGATGAGGGGTCCTTGATTTGGGGTCCGCCATTTGTGTTCCTAGCATCCTTATTTGATGATGGCACCCCTTGGTTGTTGAATGCTTTCAATAAGTTGTCTATCTTATTGGTCATCTCCGCTTGTTGTTGATTAAATTCGGATTCGAGCTTAGCCATACGAGCTTTTTGAGATGCCATAAACCTAGACATCATTCCCTCGAGGTTATTGGTACTACCATAAGTATTGGAGGGATTATTATTGAAAGTACGGCTTGAGGATGAACCGTTGGGTTGGAAACGATTAGGTGGATTGGAAGAATTGTTTTGGGGCGTGTTTGGGTTTTGTTTCCACCTAAAGTTTGGGTGATTTTTCCAAGATGGGTTGTAGGAATCACCGTAAGGGTTTGGCTCGGGTTTGAAAGTGTACCACTTCTCTCCCGCTCCGTCGGTACGCGAGGATGCGTAGTCCGCAAAAGCTTGTTCAGGGAGTTCCATGCAATCTCGAGTGTCGTGGGGACCACTACAATATTCGCATGAGGAAGTGATTTTGTTCACTTGGCTTGAAGGTTTATGAGCCTCGTAGGATTTCATTAGATACTTGACTTGGTCCTCAAGTTCCATGATCCTACGGTCGGAAGTGCTTGAATTATTCGAAGGCAAAGATATTGCCTTGACTGTTTTATTCAAATCACGGGGGTCATTCCAACTTTCGTTGTCATAAAGAGCAAGATCTTCTAGGAGTTCCCATGATTATTCCGCACTTAGATCACGTAGCTTGCCACCGGCAGCTTGGTCAATGGTTTGCCTCGTGGGGATATTGATATGGTCATAGAAAATTTGGACTTGGAGCCAAAGGTCTATGCCATGATGAGGGACTTTTTGGAGTAAGTCCTTGAATCGAGTCCATGCCTCGTAGAGGGTTTCGCCTTGACGTTGTTGGAACGCCAAGATGTCATTCCTTAGCTTTGTGGTTCTTCCCGGTGGGAAAAATTGAGCAAGGAAGCGAGTGGTGAGATTATCCCAAGAGGTGATGGATCCTGCGGGTAGACGTTCTAGCCACTGACTAGCTTGGTCTCGCAGAGAGAATTGAAAGAGACGTAATCGGGTAGTCTCTCGAGTTTCAACATTAAGGTCTATGGAGTCCACGATTTTAAGAAAGTCCTTGAGATGTTGATTTGGATCTTCGGAACGAAGTCCATGGAATGCAAATCCGCTTTGCACCAACCGGATGGTGTCGGATCGCAAGGGAGACACATTGGCTCCTTGGGTGAGCTCAATGGTGTTTCGGTAGCCTTGGTAGCTAGGACAGGAGTATTCTCCTAAAGTACGGGCTCTAGGAGGTTGGTTTGGTTGGGGTGGGTTGTTTGGTTGAGGTGGGTTGATGGGATCAAAGATGTTACCACCTTCCATGATGGCGGATGGTAATGGTTACGAACAAAAACACAAAGAATAAGATAGACTAAAGAAAACCTAGAAAAATAAATCAAAAATCTCACTAGAAAGGATTCTAATGAGTAGACCTAAGTAAAAATAAAATTTTCAACCAAAACAATAACTATTCCCCAGCAACGGCGCCAAAAACTTGATATGCGTGGGTTTTGCAACCTATGCACTTAGGTTTTACCTCTCAAGGGATCTTGAGAAGCTTACAA
>LBNU01039129.1:163221-177692 GCA_014162995.1 Artemisia annua
AGAACATCCCATCGTCGTTTCATAAGCATGAAATGAAAGTTGGTCATCGCGATGCTTGGGTAATCGCAGGAGGTTATTCGTTCTTTATGTCGGTAAAAGTATATGCTAATAAAAGTAGGAATTCAGACCGCAATACGCGTGTTTATTTGGTTGGTGATTGGATTCGGGTGCAAGGTGTTTTGGATATGAGCATTGGTGATAAGATGATGTTAGATGTTGTTGCTGGTAACATTGGGTCTGATGGTTGTTTATATTTCAATGTTTGCAAGTTGGTTTAACTGGTTTATTATGTTTTATGTTGACGGTGGTTTTTGTGTTTTGGTTTGTGTTTATGTATGTTTCTGACTTGATTAGACTGTTAGTAGTTATTTATGGTATTATGTTTCCTTGTTAAACGATGTGAATTGTATGTATATAGTTATCCTTATGGTCTTATGTTTCCTTGTCAAACGATGTGAATTGCGTGTATATAGTTATCCTTTGTTGTTTTGAATTATTTTTTCTTGTATGATTGTAGATGTTTTTTGTCTACATCAATGTTGCGGATCTGGTGTGTATGTTTTATACCAAATGTTTGGGGTTGAAAAGATTAATGAGGTATTCTTTTATTTTTGTCTGAGGTAAAATATTCAATTGTGTTCATATCAGCTGAGTATTAGAGATATTAAACATAATATTAACTATAGCTAAGGAGTGAATATGTGTGTTACTAAATTAATACGGAATTTTTTTTGCTTAAAATGTAGTATTTTTTGTATATAAGTTACCATGTACCAATTATAATATTACTGCTTTTAACTATCAATAACACATACAAAGCCATTTGCTATAACAATATTTTTTGCCATCTTTAAATAATACTGATATTTTCTCCAAATAATACTTTCCAATCCATTTTGTTCAACAATGCATTTGGCATGATAGCCATATTCGACCACTGTAAACATGAAAACCAATTTATTATTCTGTATATTTCTTATAATGAAAGGTTCTTTTGTTGAATTAAGTAAATCTTGCATCTAGAGGTTAAACTGCTGTAATAAGTATATATATGATCAATGCTATAGGTAAGGCCGAGTTCATGGAAAAGTAGTGTCGATATAGAATGAGCAAATGAACAAAAGATGAGGTTCTTTTGTTGAATTAAGTAAATCTTGCATCTAGAGGTTCAACTGCTGTAATAAATTTCAACATGAATACAATGGTTTGAGGTTGCCAAACATTTTCAAAAAATTCAGGAAACGGTGGAGGACAACAAAATGGTATTTGTTTTAATTGGTGAGAAATGCATACCTGGCAATTACAAAGCCATTTGCTTTAACAATTTTTTTTGCCATCTTAAAATAATACTGATATTTTATCCAAATAATACTTTCCAATCCATTTTGTTAAACAATGGCATTTGGCATGATAGCCATATTCGAGCACTGTAAACATGAAAACCAATTAAGTATTCTGTATATTTCTTATAATGAAAGGTTCTTTTGTGGAATTAAATTCTAAACAAAGCTTCTTTATACACGACGTTTGTAGTTGATTTTGCGTAATTCCCTTCTTCATCACAGCATAATATCTTTAATCCTTCTTTGCTTGTGACTCTTGATACAGCCACGTATAGTTGTCCGTGAGAGAATACTGGTCTTTGAAGAAACAAACCCACCTTTGTTAAAGTTTGTCCTTGGCTTTTGTTTATGGTCATTGCAAAGCACAATGCAACTGGGAATTGCCTTCGATTGAATTTGAATGGGATCTTATTATCAGTGGGGCTTAAGACCATCCTTGGTATTGCACAAAGTGTTCCAATATTTCCACCTGAAATAATCCTTGCCTCGATTATATTAACGCCCATCCTTATCACTTGCAACCTTGTGCCGTTGCATAAACCTTCGCTCTGGTCTATGTTTCGCATGCACATTATTGGAGCACCTATTTTTAATTTTAGAGTGTGTTGCGGGAGACCAGGGATTTTGATGCTGTTGAGGAAGTCATCCGTGTAAAGTGCCTCGTTAAAATCTCCATCCATATCAATAACACCTACGGAGTCGGAACTGTCGTATGTTTTTTCTTCTCCTTCTAGAAGTTGCAGCATGCGATCGTTTATAATGTCCACAAGCTCATGAGTTGGCGCTAGTATGGATTTTTCTTGGAAGAATGTGTCATTATAAAGGTTTTGTTTCAGATCCGGATAGATTTCTTCTATAATTTTTCCTACGTGATCATCGGAATCTGGTATCAGCATGTCATTTTCGAATTCCACTGTTGATTCTCCGTCATTTTTTGTTTGGTTTTTCCCATCCCCAATATCCAATATCCAATCTGCAAAATCTTGGATTTCTTTTCTTTCTGAGTCGTTTTTGCCCTTTTTTAGTCTCATGTTTTCTGTCAACTTCATGACGTTGCAATGTTGCCACAAATATGAAGCGTTTATCGACGCATGTACGACATCATGCCTTGAACCATTTGTAACGACCGGCATAATTTGCCGGAAATCTCCACCAAACAGAACCACTTTTCCTCCAAAAACATGTTTTGATGGTTCTAATGTTTCTGTCCTGCAAATGTCTCTCAATGTCCTATCAAACGCTTCGTAGCAGTGTCTGTGCGTCATTGGAGCCTCGTCCCAGATTATTAGTTTACACATTCTGATTAACTCAGCCAAGTCACTATCACCCGGAATATGACACATTGAATCGTCGACTACGTTTATAGGAATAGCGAACCTTGAATGTGCGGTTCTTCCACCTTCCAACAAAAGAGATGCGATACCACTTGAAGCAACGTTTAGCACTATTTCACCTTGTGATCTTAATGCGACAGATAAGGTTTTGTAAAGGTATGTCTTTCCTGTTCCTCCGTAGCCGTAAACAAAGTACATTCCTCCTTGGTCCCGTTGAACAGCTTCAATTACAGTTTTATGTATGTTCTTCTGTTCGTGTGTAAGGGATTTGTACAGATTTTGATGTTCTTTTTTTAACGCTTCTTTGTTGTATTTCAACTCTTCATACACCAATCTGTTGTAATCGCCCATTGTCATCATTTCTTGAGGGAACGGCATGTTTGGAATTTTTTTCAAGCTTTTGTTGTTACAGAGGAGCATGTGCTCGATGTATGTGAGGCAAATATTCTTTTTCTCCTCGTCTGTAAGAATCAAATCTGGTAAAAAAGGGCAAATATTTGTTAGGTTGGAGCCGATGAAAATAAGATTTTGTTTAATTGTCTAACCTTTGGATTTATCTTTATCGATATTTCTGTAATTTGTTGTTGGTATTTTTAGAATATATATATATTTTTATTTTATATATATATTTATTTTTAATTTTTTAAAAAAAATTTATTAACACAGTTGATATATATCAGTTTATATATACTTTATGTTTGATTCAATTGAATGAATTTAATACCTGGATTATTTCTTTTCTTGCGTTCGATACTTTCTACATCTGCAGACAACACTTCCCATGTCTTGTCGTAAACCACCTTTGGTCTTGACATGCTATCTGTCATAAGTAGCATGACATAAAATTTACGTAGGTAATTTCCAGAACCCCAGTAGCTGGCTTCCATAAGACCATCTATGTACTCCTTGTCATCTTCTAAAAGGCCGCGTGCTTGGCAGGCTTCTTTATATGTTGGGTAAATGACGTCATCAAATTCTTTGAAATCTCTCCAATCTTTTGCTCCCCTAACCTTGTTGAGAAGTATTCGTAAATAGAAGTATTCTCCATACGAAGGGGAAACATGATGTACGCGACCAAGTGCTGTGCCTTTTTGTCTTTTCACCCATATTCTCTCTTCTTGCTTCCATACGTAGTGCTTTGGAAACTCGTGGTAAAGTAGGTGTAGTGCGTCCGTGTTTTTCTTGTTGTATTCCATCCATGCGACAAACTTTGTTTCATTTACCAATGCTTTTTCCAACGCAAAATCAATGCTTTCGGTTGCCTCAAATATTACCGATTGTTCTCCTTCTAAGTGGAATGGTAGTCTTTCGACGGGTGGGAACCTGTAGTGTATATCAAACCCATAGATTCTCCACGATGCTTCACATGCCGAAAGGTACCTACAGTCGTAGTATTCTTTTATTTCGTCTACGTCTTTTTCTTCTAAGCCTACTGTTGATCTGTCAGGTCCCTTGTTAATGTACTTGAATAAATATTTAATTGATCCGACCTGGTTGCACCATTCAACGTTAATATGTGATTGGTACCGTCGTAGCAACCCGGGGTTATATGGTACCACATATCCGTTATGCAATTCAGTTCCGCTTTTTGTTATAGTGCTACCGTCATTTCTTCTTTTGTAAATTGCATAACCGCTCTCATCGATGAAAGTTTTGTCGTTAAACTCTTTTGGGAATTTTTTGGTACACTTGTTCTTCACCGTGCACGGACAACTTGGATTATCTCGGCCGCACGGACCATGCATCATGTGATCCGTAACGATTTTATACAATTCTGGATCTTCATTTTTGTCTGGTATTTCTGCTGAGATAATTTGGTCAATCTGTGATGGTTGTTTTATTTTATCGTCTTCTTCCAAGAATAGCAGGATGTGTGCGTGAGGAAGTCCTCTCTTTTGGAATTCGATAGTGTAGACAGCTGTAAGTAAAGCGTAATGTTATTGTTATTAAATTGTTTAATTATAGGGTTTTCGTAGTATTGTTTGTAATATTAAAAGGAAAAGTATTTACCTGCTTTTAGGTGCCCAAAGTAGTGCTTGTCTTTGAATTCCCTCATTAGGGTGTCAAGTTTTTGTTTAAAAACTCTTGTAATAGCGTCTGGCCTGTCGTCAGAATTCAAACCCCTTTCAACAACAAAACGTTGAATTTCCGGCCAATTTGGATTGCAAGTGAATGTTATGAACAGATCTGGGTATCCGTAAGCCTTACAAATCGTCATTGCGTCCAAATAGTTTTGCATCATATACCTTGGACTTCCAGTAAATGACGATGGCAGCACGACCTTTTTACCTCTTAGCTTGTATCCCGAGTTTTCATCTTGTGCCAATTTAGCTAATCTTGAGTAAGTTTCGGATCTTAGGTCTTTATTTTGGTTTTTAATGTAGCGCATCCTTTCAGCTTCGACCATGGTGTATGCGTCTACAATAAACTGTTGGCATAGCCTCCTTGCATTTAGTACCATTGAGAAAATATGTGGCCTTTCTTGCAGCCGGTATGCAAAATACTCTCGCATCGTTACTCGTGTCCTCTTGTCTGTTGATGTTTTGTCAGTTACACCGAAGTGATATATGTCTGTCCGATAGCCATCCTCGGCATATGGGAACAACAGCGGGTACTGTAGTGCGAGATATGAAGGGTGTAGCTCACTGATTCTCTTGAGTCCTCCTTCTTGACAGTGTAGTATTATGTCTCTCTGGTTTGTTGATGAATCAAAGTCTCCTACAATTAGAGCTGCGACCTCGTTTGCCGTTGGAAGGTTATAATCTCTTCCGTCCCGTTCCCTTGTACCGATAAGTCTTAACTTATATTTATTCTGTTGTTTTTCATTAACGAAGATTTCGCCGGCCATTCTGAATTGGGACACTAACGGATTGATTTCATTGAGCATGTCACGTAACTCAACTGTTAGCTCGTGGTCAATGACATTGTTTTTGGTTGTTGATGACGTTTCGTTGCTGTTTTCCAAATTCACAATAAGTTAGTTTTAATAGCTTTTATAATTGTTGATATAATTTGATTAAATTTAGTAATATGAACAACGCGGATGTGTAACAACAACAGGTTATTTTTATGAATGTTTTACCTGACGCCGTTGATCCTGTGTTGTATCTCGTTCTCTTTATCATAAATATATTGCTGTGCGAACTTTGGTGATTTTCCTCTTTCGGGTAGTAAAGTGCCCATTTGGTGGTAATTTTGGCCCTGTATACGGTAACAATATGGTCCCCGACCGTCAGTTACTGACATGTCTTGTTTTGCGCCAATAGATGTGAATGCAAACATTGAATTATAACGCCGGATATTGTCAATAAACATATTGCTTTTTGGATGCTGTCCATTAATAAGTTCCATCAGTAGTTTTGGCGGCTGCTCTACCTGATCTCCTAATTTTATTTTGCCTCTCCCGCAACAAAGTGAATATTCTTGCGTTGTTGAATGTGTGTTGCCTATCATGCTTTCTGCGTTCCACAATAATGCGTGGCATGCGTCACATTCAAAAACTGGATCCCCTAGATCAATATAATCTGAAAATATAAAGGATACCACAGTATACACAATTGTTAAATTAAATAATACGATATGTATTTGTGTTTTTAAAGTAATAGTGTTGTGTTTTACCGTTTGATATACCAACAAATGAAGCTCGTTGTGTCCCATCTACATCATTATCACGTGTATTGATACCTGGTTGTTTGAACCACGATTTTTGCCTAACCATTCTTCTTTTGTCTTTAAGCCTTTGGGACTTCCTTTTACATGATTGTCTAAACGATTGGTTGCATTCGACATTAGTTGTTGTTTGCGTTGTTTCTGATTAAATAACCATATTGTAAGTGATTTTAAGCTACAAACCAAAGAAAAAAAATTTGGTAATGTTAATTTTAATATGAAAGATACTAACCGTTTGTTGATTTGTTTTTCGGCGGCCTTCCCGGACGCCGGGGAAGTAAATCAATGTTCTGCGTTTCTAAAAAATTTACACATTATATTTTAAATATTATAGCTAAAAATAATTTTAATTTTCTTAATAAATACATATTGTAATCAAACATTCAATATGTATCTTACTTGAAGTTCCAACTGTTGATGTTTTCTCATTTACTTGCTTGCCTGGCCTCCGTATCCGTATATCATTGTTTCCATCTATCAGAAAGTTCAGAACATAAATATACAGAATATGTTTGAGTCATGAGTCAAATCTACCATTATTTGTGTGTTTATATATGTAATTTTTTTAGGACGATGTGTTTAGTTGTGGTACAGAGTTACGTATGAAGAAACATATACGTTATATATATAATTGATTACCTGTTTGCGTTGGATACATGAATGGTCGTCCTCTTGCTTTTTTTGCTTTGACTGGTAGTTTAGAGCAAGTATTATGCGAAGCCATGTTTTCATATACTGGATTTGACATGATAGCGGCTGTAGATGGAGAAGTATTAAAAATAAAAACGTTTTCTAAATAGTATAAGTTATTTTCCCTGTATAGTTTTTCTGTAGATTAGATCTTATATTTTTGGATAACTATATTTTTTAAAAATATCTTTTGAAAGGTTTATTAAAATTTTATTAGCAATTATATCTCAGAATTTTTTTTTAGAAGATTAGCTCTTATATTTTTGGGTAACAATCTTTTCTTAAATTTGTATTATAAGTTTAATAATACTATTTTTCTAATATAATTTTTTAATTTTAAAATAATTTTTGGAAACACCATTTTGATGGTTTCTATGGAACGACTGTAGATTGTCACATTCTACTAACTTTGCCTGCGATATTTTTCCAATATTATATGTTTGTAGATGATTTACAAAACGTTTCAATGTTTTTTAAATTTTTGTATCACCATTTTGTTATCAAAATTTGATAAGTTGTTTCAAAGAAGATTGTTTGAAGATCATAAGGCGTAGGCAACTATGAAGTTGTCATTATTGTGTACTGCATTTTAAAAGCTTATGGTTATTTTATAAGCATCAACCATTGACTGTAACAATAACATTTTTTAAATCCATGATATACACAAAACATCACACTTTTACACAACGAAACATGCTTCTTCCTATCCATGGTGATGTGCTCAACTCCAATTGATTCACATGAATAATATATCACCATTATGTTTGCATATTCTTTACATTTGATATAGAATTGGCTATTTTTTAAAATGCACGTTTTAATTATGCCCTACTAAACGTGGTTGTATACCAATCCATTCAAAGAACAATATAGCCAAATGATATACCGTAATAGGTTTATAACAGTAACGAAAATACAGTACGGATAAATGTTTAAAATTGAAAAAGTATCAAACATATTACGTGTATTAAAATAATAAAAAACTCATAAATTTTGAGAATTGTTGCTCTGCTCCATCAGAAGCTGTCTTCGCTACTGTTGTCGGAATTGCTTTCATAATCAGTTGTGTTGTCATTAATAAAGCTGCCTAGATCGTCACTATCAGATACGGATTGCTTACTATACGCGTCTGAATCTACTTCCCAAGCTTCTTCATCAATGTAATTATCAACTTGTTTATTTTCCAGATTTCCATGTATATCTACCATATGATCCCACATGTTATCCTCATTCATGTTGTCTTCATCTAGTACCTCTCTCTCATATTCATCATCAATGACTGTGTACTTGTAATCACCTGGGTTTATTTGGATAATACATATACATGTATATTAGTTGTAATTTTGAAAAATTAAAAAAATACTTCATAACTTTAATTGTGCTAGAAATTGAATATGATAACACAACCTGTTGGAGACTCTTCGATGATATCTTCATCAGGAATAACATATCTTGGCGTGTATTCTTTTATAGGGTAGAACGGTTCTGGTAGATCATTCACATTTACCCAAACACCATCATAGTCATCTTCAGATGGGATTTTGTATCTTTCATCTTCCTCATCTGTGTCTTCATCGCATAGCATGTACTTTTTCTTATTTGTATTATTAGAGTTGTTAGTGGTTTTGGAACGCTTAAACTGTATAGGTTGTTCATCATCATATATCTGAGATACAAACTTGAAATTAAACAATAATGTAAACTATACAAATAACAAAATTTGGTTTAAAAATAATGACATTAATTATATTTAGTTTTACCGTTGCCTCATTGACAATAATATCATCTTGTTGGTTATCATCGCTTTCATTTTTGTTTCCGCTTTCATCGTCTGATGAACTAATTTCAATGACATTTGTGTTTTGTGGTTTCTCATCAGACAGCTGATATGTAAAATTAAGAATTAATAATGAGCGTAATTATACTAACTTATACAGTAGCAAAACATAAAATTCACAAATGATATTAAGTGCATACCATTCTCTTTTTATGATTATTCTGCTTTGGTCTTTTTACCTCAAGAGAAATTTTGTTTTTTTTTTCATCGTCGATGAAGAAATTTCAATCACATTTGTCTTTTACAATGCTCCCTTTTTTGATCAAATCTTCGTCTCTTATTTGAGGAACCTGTTTTACCACATTGAATAATGTATAAATTTTTACACGATATTTACGTTAAATAGTAAGCTAGGCTTTTAAATCAATGATATTCTACCGTTCCCCGTCATCATTATACAAATTATTGCATATATCTTTCTTGTTACACATCTTCTTTTGCAATGGCAATTGTCACACTACTGCTGTTTGGTACGCAGATCATAACCACATCACGTAATAATGCATAGTGTAAACTATTACTAAAGCCAAACACCCATCCCATAATCAAAAATAATAGACTGATATATCACACCCATAAATGTAAGTACACCCAATTTACATGAATGTTTGTATTTTGGCTTATTATTTATAATTGGTATAATAGTTTATAACCATGTTTGTATTTAACATATTATATGGAGATATATATAGCACTGATGAATATATCTAAAAACTGAAAACTTATAATTACAACATTCAGAATATACTCTACCCTGGTTGGTACCAATGTTATTTATAAAGAGTTAATTTTGAGTATGGGGTTGATTGATTTAGCCTCAAATAACATACGTGTTTTATGCTACCTTTGTATGAAACACTAATTCTGAAATACCTTATTGTCCCTAAGTAAGAGCGGGAAGCTTATTTTGTCGTTTTAATATTGCTTATAAGTAAGAATTAATGAGGCGTGTGAATGGTTATAGGTAGGGATATCTAATATATTCGATGATTGTTTTAGATATTAACTGAGTTATAGGAGTTGAAAACCAATTGGCAGTGATAGTGACACAAGAGCAGTCATATAATCTAATTGATAACCTATAAAGCAAAACACATAGCAAACACACTTCAGTTCAACTTCTAAAATTGCCTTTTCGCTTGTACATCAGATGTAAGAACTGAACTTACCTTAATAGTTGTTAGTGAGAGTTGGAATGGCTTATTTGTGGTTAGTTTCTAATATTGGCATATAACTAATAATTACGTGTAACCTGGTGCGTTCAATAACGTTTATTTTTCTGCACTTGTTGAGACTCTTAATTTAATGGTGATTTGTGCTAACGAAATAATGAAACATACCACACAGATTCTATGTATAGATTTAAATCAAACAATAATTTACATGACTAAAGATAACAAAGTTAAGTTTATATATGGATAAGATTACCTGACTTCTTTGTACTTTGTTTCTTTGTCTCCTGTTTCTTTCGATCTTTTGTTCCTTTGATGTGAAAAGTTTTCTGAAGATGGATTGCGACACCTTATGTTTTTTTTTTTTTTTTTTTTTTTCTTCAATGCAACTAACGCTATGTTGTTATACAAAAGTATGTGTTATAAGTGTAAGGATTATCTAAACTAGATTGAATTGATAAATAGACATACAAATATTTACCAAACTTATCCTTTTTCTTTATATGGAAAAAAATAAAATAAAAGCGTATTGTTATCTTGGAAAAATACAAACAAAACAATAAAACTATAATAGATGAATTTTGGTATCCACAGTGAGCTACAATTGCTATCTGTCCATTCTCTTTCTGTGTCTATTAGCATGTATGAACTTAAATTTATATTGTTGGAAAAAATGACCACTTTGGATACCCCTTCAAACCCAAATGGGTTGAGTAGACTCAAACTTTTTTGTGTTCGACACTACATATCGTCTGTAAATTATTTGTAAGATATTATCACAAAAAACTAAAAGAATTGTAATAGTTTGGTTTGGTTAATTTGGTACAAACTTTAGAGGTTGATGTATCAAAATATATTGTTGAACTTGACGTATTAGACTTGTTTACAACATTATCAATTCCTAACACCACACAACAAAACCATCACCTGGTAAATTCAAGTGGCTGTTATACCGAAATATAAAACGATGACACCATCATAGCTATATAGTATTCATACATATTGACACATAATTAAGAGTAGAGTACAAAACCTTTATTATTGTGATATATATTAAAACTTAAAGATACAATAAGCAGACACTTTTTACTTATATCTGAATTTAAAGTGGCTATATAGTAAAACTTACTCATAGAGCACGAAGTCCTTTGGAAGACTTTTTGTAAACGGTTGTCTCATGGCAATATCTTTGCTTCACAAATTAATATTTGTGTTATTTACTTCAGCGTATGATATATATACAATGTACAATAATATGTGTAGATAACTCGAACTTACATGTGAACTTTGTGAACGCAGTAAGCAAACGAAAGTCCTATTGAAAATCTATATCAGTGTCGCACGCAAACCACGCTTTCTTAACAGGTCATAAGAAGGGCATTTAGGAAAAAAAAAGTTGAGTCGTTTTAATATCATCATCACATCCTTGATATGGGTACCCCCTTAACGCTTACAAAATATCCCTAAATCATCCAAAAACAACTGATTTATAAAGGAACATGTCCTGTCAAGCTTTTAATTTTAAAAATTGCTGATCAATAAAATGACGGACATTTTATTTGTGTAGGTTAGATCTATTGAGTATACTCAATCATCGATCAACTCATGCATTAACTGCAATAAACAACAACTGTAGGTTTCATCCCTGGAGGCATGGGACCAATCACGTTGTCTCTAATAGCATAGTTGATATCCAAAGCAATTTTATTACTTTTCATCTAGTCATCCTCGTCCCATTGCTTTTCAGCTGCGAGGTACGGATGTGAGCTGTCCACATACCATGGGCTGCCATTCTGAAAGACAACTCCGTAGATGGATAGACTTTTGCCTAAACGAAACTAATTAGTCGATAGTACCATAGATGTTAAAATTATATGATACATGCAGCTACACCTGCATGAACTTACATTGAAATACGTTTGAAATGCTAATGTGAAACACATGAATAAATTTTTACCTATTCCAGCTTGTATGTAGCAACCTGATAAATCCATCAAATCTAATACAGGGGTTGTTTAGTTTGTTCCACTTTGCCACGTATACTTTTGTTTTTGCAGTTAAGTGCTCACTCCTTAAGCATTATGGCAAACGCGATCTGTTAGCAGCTAATGCTTGGTTAATGTGTTATTCTCACTTAAGTATTATTTGCTAACAACTATGTTTTTTAATCTAAGAGTGTCTTGCGGCGCTAAGAACACATGCTAAACAACATACAATGAAAATTAAAATCTTAAATCAATAATGTAATCTCAAAACTTATATTCAATGCCAAGGAAAAAATCAATGCCAATGCGTTAGTTAATCAAACATAACATGCAAAACATACAAAAATATAAAATCTTAGATATAACTACTGAACGAAAAACCTAATAAAAACCAAATTGTTTTATGGAAAATAACAATAATTATCTGTTGTTGATGAGGTCATCATTTATCTGAAACATCTTTTAATATTCAATGTATTTGGCTTTTTCTTTCGTTTGTGCATCCAGGTCTTTCATGGTTCATCTGTTGATTTTCTTCTATTTCCCTGAATCTTTTTTTTTCTGTTCACCAAGGTAGCATTATTTGATGTTGAAGTCGACAACATTCTTTTTTTCGCTGCCATGTTGTGATTGGTTCCTCGCATGGTATTTATCCTGTATATGATTTATCAAAAATATTAATGATTTATATAATGTGATTAAATAAATCCGATTATAAAAATACATTTAATATATTATAGTATATCACAATTATTAATCCGATGAAGTACCCACCATTATTAATCTGTTTTTTTTGGTTATTTTGTTAAAGAAAATATATAATGAACTATATGAACCTGATCCACTTGGTTGATCCTCCTATACATTATTTCACATCATCTTCAAACACATTTTCGTATTAGCCAAATCATTTCATCCATTTCATAGCATGCATGATCAACATCCCTCTAAATCGTTCGTCAACTATTATGTGTAATCACCTTCATCATCGTTCATACTCATCTTCCTCATTTTGGAACTTTACTTTGGATTTTGCCAAATCATCGTCGCTATTTTGAAACTCATCTCCATCATTTTGTAAACCATCTTCATTATTTTGAAACTCATATCCATTATTGTCATAATAATCGACATCATTTTCAATGTCTTCTTCATTATCCTGTATGGTTTTGTTAAGATGAAACTTTGTTTAAAACGGCATATACAAATATAATTTTTAGTATGTAGTTTAATGATGATAAGTAATTATAAAAATAAATTATAAATACCTCTTCATCTAGGAAGCCATTTTTGAAGTAGTTGATTGTATCAACATCGTCAGTGACTTTTTCAGTGCGATATACATGGCTGTTATTGTTGTGGTTAAATTTAGTGTATTTTATCTTGAATAGATATTGTTTTCCAATAATCTCATCAAGCTCGTTTGGGAAGTATTCATCTGTATCAATGCCTTGTTCATGCATGATTTCCCAAGCAGTAACCTTAGTCATCTTATGCACATTGTTGTCAAAAATGACAATTTGTGCAGATCCACTTTCGTCAACAATGCGCACAATGATTTTAAACCTTTACATAATCAAACAAACGATTTTAATTTGTTATTTTTTTTGTTTAGCTTTAAAAATTAAAAAACTAATTAACATAAAGAAAGAAATGCTTTTAGTTTGTTTGTTTGTATGTTTAGTCGGTAAAATTAATACACTAACTATATTTAAATGCATTAGATACCTGCATGAAACAGCATATGTTTCGCCATGTCTTTTGCATAACCACAATTGATTTTTGTTTCTAGAATTCATTCCGCCTTTTGTAGGTATAGGTGTAACTTTTGTGTTGCATTCTTTACAGCCTGTATAAACCCATCCGTTCTGATATTGGATGCTATGCACAGTTGCATAAGCAACACAACATGTGTCCTGCATATTTTACATTTATTATATATATTCATGTTATAGTTGTTTATTATTAGTGAGTTAATATGTATATAAAATTCTAGAATATAATTGGAATCTTACCGGTTCAATAGTACGAATCATTCCAACCAATCTTTTCACACCCTTGCATAAACTCTGCGGGTGTTACTACATGCCTGTCTTGTGAATGCACCTGAATCTTGAATTCGTTTGCATCATATCCCTCTTGGGATTCGTAGCTGCGATTTATTTTTTTTTTAAAATTAATATTTTTTGATATTAATAATATATTAATAGCCATATTTGGTATTGTTAAATTATTTACCTTTCTCGAAAAGACAATAATTGGGGTATTTTCCTGTTGATGTATATCTTGCTCCCAAATAGTGCATTATGCACGGATGGTTTATCTGACAATTGTTAATTTATTATTATATCATAATAAGATAAAGCATAAATTTAACTTTAATGTATTAAGAATTATAAGAATAAATGTTAGTAAACTTACTATCCCAATATTTAATCTTT